>CAESWR010001659.1:0-13259 GCA_903171835.1 Mullus surmuletus | reverse complement strand
GCTGTTGTCGTTGTTGTGGCATCTGTTGTTGTTGTTGTTGTTGTGGGAGCAGTAGTTGTTGTTGGATAAGCTGTTGTGGTTGTGGGAGCAGCTGTAGTTGTTGTTGGAGAAACTGTAGTTGTTGTTGGAGCTGCTGTAGTGGTTGTTGGAGCAGCTGTTGTTGTTGGGGCATCTGTTGTTGTTGTTGTGGGAGCAGTAGTTGTTGTTGGAGGAGCTGTTGTGGTTGTGGGAGCAGCTGTAGTTGTTGTTGGAGAAACTGTAGTTGTTGTTGGAGCATCTGTTGTTGTTGTGGGAGCAGCTGCTGTCGTTGTTGGGGATTCTGTTGTTGTGGGATCAGCTTTAGTTGTTGTTGAGGCACCTGTAGTAGTTGTTGGAGCTGCTGTTGTTGTTGTTGGAGCAGCTGTTGTGGTGGTTGGGGCATCGGTTGTGGTCGTGGGAGCAGCTGTAGTAGTTGTTGTGGCCCCTTTAGTGGTTGTTGGAGCATCTGTTGTGGTTGTGGGAGCAGCAGTAGCAGTTGTTGGAGCAGCTGTAGTTGTTGTGGGAGCATCTGTAGTGGTTGTGGGAGCAGCAGTATTAGTTGTTGGTGAAGCTGTTGTGGTTGTGGAAGCAGCTGTTGTAGTTGTGGGGGCAGCTGTGGTTGTTGTTGGAGTACCTGTAGTGGTTGTTGGATCTGCTGTAGTTGTTGTTTGAGCAGATGTTGTTGTTGTCGGCGCATCTGTTGTTGTTGTTGTTGCGGGAGCAGCAGTAGTAGTTGTTCGAGAAGCTGTTGTGGTTGTGGGAGCAGCTGTTGTCGTTGGGGCGTCTGTTGTTGTTGTTGTGGGAGCAGCAGTAGTTGTTGTTGGAGAAGCTGTTGTGGTTGTGGGAGCAGCTGTAGTTGTTGTTTGAGAAACTGTAGTTGTTGTTGGAGCTGCTGTAGTGGTTGTTGGAGCAGCTGCTGTCGTTGGGGCGTCTGTTGTTGTTGTTGTGGGAGCAGCAGTAGTTGTTGTTGGAGAAGCTGTTGTGGTTGTTGGAACTGCTGTCGTGGTTGTTGGAGCAGCTGTTATTGTTGTTGGGGCATCTGTTGTTGTTGTGGGAGCAGCTGCTATCGTTTTTGGGGTGTCAGCTGTTGTGGGAGCAGCTGTAGTTTTTGTTGAGGCATCTGTAGTGGTTGTTGGAGCTGCTGTTGTTGTTGGAGCAGCTGTAGTGGTTGTTAGAGCAGCTGTTGTCGTTGATGGGGCATCTGTTGTTGTTGTGGGAGCAGTTGCTGTCGTTGTTGGGGTGTCTGTTGTTGTGGGAGCAGCTGTAGTTGTTGTAGAGGCACCTGTAGTTGTTGTTGGAGCTGCTGTAGTGGTTGTAAAATCCACAGTAGTTGTTGTTTGAGCAGCTGTTGTCGTTGTTGGGGCATCTGTTGTTGTCGTGGGAGCAGCAGCAGTAGTTGTTGGAGAAGCTGTTGTGGTTGTGGGAGCACCTGTAGTTGTTGTTGGAGCTGCTGTAGTGGTTGTTGGAGCAGATGTTGTTGTTGTTGTTGGGGTATCTGTTGTTGTTGTGGGAGCAGCTGCTGTTGTTGTTGGGGCATCTGTAGTGGTTGTTGGAGCTGCTGTTGTTGTTGTTGGAGCAGCTGTAGTGGTTGTTAGAACAGCTGTTGTCGTTGATTGGGCATTTGTTGTTGTTGTGGGAGCAGTTGCTGTCGTTGTTGGGGTGTCTGTTGTTGTGGGAGCAGCTGTAGTTGTTGTAGAGGCACCTGTAGTTGTTGTTGGAGCTGCTGTAGTGGTTGTAAAATCCACGGTAGTTGTTGTTTTAGCAGCTGTTTTCGTTGTTGGGGCATCTGTTGTTGTCGTGGGAGCAGCAGTAGTAGTTGTTGGAGAAGCTGTTGTGGTTGTTGGAGCTGCTGTAGTGGTTGTTGGAGCAGATGTTGTTGTTGTTGTTGGGGTATCTGTTGTTGTTGTGGGAGCAGCTGCTGTTGTTGTTGGGGCGTCTGTTGTTGTTGTTATGGGAGCAGCTGTAGTTGTTGTTGAGGAACTTGTAGTGGTTGTTGGATCTGCTGTAGTTGTTGTTTGAGCAGCTGTTGTCGTTGTTGGGGCATCTGTTGTTGTTGTTGTGGGAGCAGCAGTAGTAGTTGTTGGAGAAACTGTAGTTGTTGTTGGAGCACCTGTTATCGTTGTTGGGGCATCTGTTGTTGTTGTGGGAGCAGCTGCTATCGTTGTTGGGGTGTCAGCTGTTGTGGGAGCAGCTGTAGTTTTTGTTGAGGCACCTGTAGTGGTTGTTGGAGCTGCTGTTGTTGTTGTTGGAGCAGCTGTAGTGGTTGTTGGAGCATCTGTTGTGGTTGTGGGAGCAGCAGTATTACTTGTTGGTGAAGCTGTTGTGGTTGTGGAAGCAGCTGTTGTAGTAGTGGGGGCAGCTGTTGTTGTTGTTGTGGGAGCAGCAGTAGTAGTTGTTCGAGAAGCTGTTGTGGTTGTGGGAGCAGCTGTAGTTGTTGTTGGAGAAACTGTAGTTGTTGTTGGAGCGGCTGTAGTGGTTGTTGGAGCAGCTGTTGTCATTGTTGGGGCCTCTGTTGTTGTTGTGGGAGCAGCTGCTGTCGTTGTTGGGGTGTCTGTTGTAGTGGGAGCAGCTGTAGTTGTTGTTGAGGCACCTGTAGTGGTTGTTGGGGCATCTGTTGTTGTTGTGGGAGCAGCAGTATTAGTTGTTGGAGAAGCTGTAGTGGTTGTTGGAGCAGCTGTAGTGGTTGTTGGAGCAGCTGTAGTTGTTGTGGGAGCTGCTGTAGTGGTTGTTGGAGCAGCTGTTGTTGTTGTTTGAGCAGATGTTGTTGTTGTCGGCGCATCTGTTGTTGTTGTTGTTGTGGGAGCAGCAGTAGTAGTTGTTTGAGAAGCTGTTGTGGTTGTGGGAGCAGCTGTAGTTGTTGTTGGAGAAACTGTAGTTGTTGTTGGAGCTGCTGTAGTGGTTGTTGGAGCAGCTGCTGTTGTTCTTTGGTTATCTGTTGTTGTCGTGGGAGCAGCTGCTGTCGTTGGGGCGTCTGTTGTTGTTGTTGTGGGAGCAGCAGTAGATGTTGTTGGAGAAGCTGTTGTGGTTGTGGGAGCAGCTGTAGTTGTTGTTGGAGAAACTGTAGTTGTTGTTGGAACTGCTGTAGTGGTTGTTGGAGCAGCTGCTGTTGTTGTTGGGGCGTCTGATATTGTTGTTGTGGGAGCAGCTGTAGTTGTTGTTGAGGCACCTGTAGTGGTTGTTGGATCTGCTGTAGATGTTGTTTGAGCAGCTGTTGTTGTTGTTGGGGCATCTGTTGTTGTTGTGGGAGCAGTTGCTGTCGTTGTTGGGGTGTCTGTTGTTGTGGGAGCAGCAGTAGTTGTTGTTGAGGCACCTGTAGTTGTTGTTGGAGCTGCTGTAGTGGTTGTTGGAGCAGCTGTTGTCATTGTTAGGGCATCTGTTGTTGTTGTCGGAGCAGCTGGTGTCGTTGTTGGGGCGTCTGTTGTTGTTGGTGGAGCAGATGTAGTTGTTGTTGGGGCAGCTGTAGCTGTTGTTGGAGCTGCTGTTGTTGTTGTTCGAGCAACTGTTGGCGTTGTTGGGGCATCGGTTGTCGTCGTGGGAGCAGCAGTAGTTGTTGTTGGAGCAGCAGCTGTTGTTGTCGTTGGGGCATCTGTTGTTGTTGTGGGAGCAGCTGTAGTAGTTGTTGTGGCCCCTTTAGTGGTTGTTTGAGCATCTGTTGTGGTTGTTGGAGCAGCAGTAGTAGTTGTTGGTGAAGCTGTGGTGATTGTGGGAGCAGCTGTAGATTTTGTGGGAGCAGCTGTAGTTGTTGTTTGGGCACCTGTAGTGGTTGTTGGAGCATCTTTTGTGGTTGTGGGAGCAGCAGTATTAGTTGTTGGTGAAGCTGTTGTGGTTGTGGAAGCAGCTGTTGTAGTTGTCGGGGCAGCTGTGGTTGTTGTTGGAGCACCTGTAGTGGTTGTTGGATCTGCTCTAGTTGTTGTTTGAGCAGCTGTTGTTGTTGCCGGGGCATCTGTTGTTGTTGTTGTTGTGGGAGCAGCAGTAGTAGTTGTTGGAGAAGCTGTTGTGGTTGTGGGAGCAGCTGTAGTTGATGTTGGAGAAACTGTAGTTGTTGTTGGAGCTGCTGTAGTGGTTGTTGGAGCAGCTGCTGTTGTTGTTGGGTTATCTGTTGTTGTTGTGGGAGCAGCTGCTGTCGTTGGGGCGTCTGTTGTTGTTGTGGGAGCAGCTGTAGTAGTTGTAGGAGAAGCTGTTGTGGTTGTGGGAGCAGCTGTAGTTGATGTTGGAGAAACTGTAGTTGTTGTTAGAGCTGCTGCAGTGGTTGTTGGAGCAGCAGCTGTTGTAGTTGTGGGGGCAGCTGAGGTTGTTGTTGGAGCACCTGTAATGGTTGTTGGATCTGCTATCGTTGTTGTTTGAGCAGCTGTTGTCGTTGTTGGGGCATCTGTTGTTGTTGTTGTTGTGGGAGCAGCAGTAGTAGTTGTTGGAGAAGCTGTTGTGGTTGTGGGAGCAGCTGTAGTTGTTGTTGGAGAAACTGTAGTTGTTGTTGGAGCTGCTGTGGTGGTTGTTGGAGCACCTGTAGTTGTTGTTGGGGTATCTGTTGTTGTTGTGGGAGCAGCTGCTGTCGTTGTTGGGGCTTCTGTTGTTGTTTTTGTGGGAGCAGCTGTAGTTGTTGTTGAGGCTCCTGTAGTGGTTGTTGGATCTGCTGTAGTTGTTGTTGGAGCAGCGGCTGTTGTTGTTGGGGCGTTTGTTGTTGTTGTGGGAGCAGCAGTAGTAGTTGTTGGAGAAACTGTAGTTGTTGTTGGAGCTGCTGTAGTGGTTGTTGGAGCAGCTGTTGTCGTTGTTGGGGCATCTGCTGTTGTGGGAGAAGCTGCTGTCGTTTTTGGGGCGTTTGTTGTTGTTGTGGGAGCAGCAGTAGTAGTTGTTGGAGAAACTGTAGTTGTTGTTGGAGCTGCTGTAGTGGTGGTTGGGGCATCAGTTGTGGTCGTGGGAGCAGCTGTAGTTGTTGTTGGAGTAGCTGTTGTTGTCATTCGGGCATCTGTTGTTGTTATGGAAGCAGCTGTAGTAGTTGTTGTAGAACCTGTAGCGGTTGTTGAAGCAGCTGCTCTTGTTGTTGTTTGAGCATCTGTTGTGGTTGTTTGAGCAGCAGTAGTAGTTGTTGGTGAAGCTGTTGTTGTTGTAGGAGAAGCTGTTGATGTTGTTGCAGCAGCTGTCGTTGTCGTTAGAGCAGCTATTGTGGTGGGGGCCGCTGTTGTTGGAGCATCTGTGATACTTGTTGAGGAATGTGTAGTTGCGGCCACAGTTATGGTTGTTGGAAGGGTGGTTGTGGTGTATGTTGTTGAAGCAGATGTTGACACATTTGTTGCTGATGAAGCCTGGGCAGATTCTGTCTCCACTGCAGTCACATTTAGTGGAAAGAAGTCAAATTTGGAAGAAGTTTAAAACCAATGTTTGAAAAAAACAAAAAATAATACTATTGTCAATATATACAGAGTGATGGATTTTAAATAAACATCAACATGTGTTCTACATGTTTGTAAAGGATAAATTACAATCCATTTGCTAGCTCCTTGTAAGCCATCGATTTAGAACATTTTAGAAAAAAATATTTTAGAACAATTTAAAATGATCAAGTGTTACAATCTAATACTGTTTTCCTTTTATCACTTTACCTTTAAAAATTAGCAGGAATAATGCTATGATCCACCTCACACCCATCTTGTCTTGCTGTAAATCTGTAAAATGAAAATGGAATGGAAATTTTGGATTTGATAAAAAGACGAAAGGATCATGATAACGACAGATTTCTTTCATTGTTATAGGATTTTACTTTTCTTTAGAATCCAGTGTTTGCTTGATATCTACTAGTCCATGCTTTTGTTATCCTCAGGTGTCATTCTACTCCAGGGCTGCATCATAATAGATTGCATGCATTTCTAAAATTAGAATGGGAAACAAGCTATCAGGCCGCTCATCTGTGAAACCATCTTCCAGCCACAGTTCGGTTGGCTTGTTCACTGGGTTCCTCTTCTTTCTGCCCTTCCTCCATACCTCGCCTCTGTCCACCCATATCTAAAAATCACAACTGTCACCCTGTTTGTTGACATTACATTGTTTGCAGTTTGTTGTACCAACTTTGTTTAATTCCTCCTTTCTCTCTGCATGTATGGAGATGAAAGACTGGCCTAACACGTTACTAGTAATAACTGTAGTCGCTATCAATGCATCATCTTCGCGATGTCCTTGTTTTCATCACCATTAACATCATCTGCAGCCATTCATTATGTTCTCCGTCTTGATTCTCTTCTCAAGTTATCCTCTTTGCTTGATTGCTAAACCTAACCGGTCAAGCAGATTGCCACCTGTCTTCAAACAAAGCTCTGCTTTTATTTCCAAGAGTGAAAGGAAATACTGTCTGTCTGTACAATAGAGTATTTCCTTGCCCGCCGCTTACTCTCTGGAAGATTTTTTGGATCTCTGTTTGCAAATATTTTAGAGTGTGGTCTAGACCTGCTCTATGTTGATTTGCCTGGAGATAACTGTTGGTTAATGGGCCGTATATGATTAAAATTGAATTAAATGTCACAGTGGCACTTCGCATTATTTTAGAATATACAAAAGTATTCACAATAATATGGCAAAATACATGGACATGATGGTGATCAATGAGGTGACATGGTTGTGTTATCTTACATCAAAGTACAATTGCGTTGAATTAATTTCTTATTAGATAGATTATAACTTTATTCCAGATTCAGGTCCATGTACAATACATACAAAAACACAGACAGTTCGATAACCTATTCCAGTGCTTCCAGAAGAATGAAATATATTAAGTATCACATTATATCAGTGGTATCTTTCTCTTTAGCCATAAACTCTAAAAGTTTGGTCTTTTAGTGGCATAAACTGAAAAGTAAACCTGGACTACGTGATACAAAGTTTTTCCAATAAAAATACATTATTATATTTCTATCTGTTTCATAAAGATGTTATTGAATTTTATTCAATTTTATCAAATTAATATTATTTTATCAGATTAATTTTAATTTAGTTATTTTAAATGTCTTATTTTCTCTTCTGGCAATGGGTTTGTCAAACAGGTGAAATGGTTGCTTCTCAAGAAAGCCTTTAAACAGGGCAGGCTAGCGGATGTAGGAAAATGTACTGAGAACCACTGACCTCAAACCCAACTATGGACAGTAATAATTAAAAATGCATTTAAAAAATATGAAAAAACATTTTATTTTAAAAATTCTTATTAATACGATAATGGTTGTGAGAGAAATGGTTAAAATGATTAGTCTCTATCTATTTTTTAATATTACAAATGTTAAGAGGAAAAAAGAAAGACTAAATCATCAACTGACAGTGACACATTGTCATCACATAATTTATAAGTGGAAAAATATGTAAGCGCAAAATTATGAAAGTGCACATAAAATCTTGCCTTAAAAACTTACCTTAAAAACCACAGATGTCAATGCAAAATTGAATGAAATTTAAAAATGCAAGTTCCCTTTTTTCCAGATAGAGATATTACATAAAAATATATTCAGGTTTTTCCTTCACCATTCCAGTCTTTTCACAACTGAGACACTGAAAACTTCTCACCTATTGTGACAATCCGCATTTATTGCATCCTTTATAAAGGACCAGTGACGTGACTCATGGCTAATACATCTGTTTGAAATGCTGCAGCACCTGATGAACAAAACCAATGGAAGGGATGCACACTATCTGTTAATAATCTGTCAGTTTCTTGGCTCTTGGCTACCTTCCTTCCTCTGCTATGGTGCTTTCCTTGAAAGTTTTAACTGAAAGAGGTTCTACAAGTGTGGGAGGATAAAAATGAATGAACATTTGTGCAAAGTCAAAATTGATGCAGGCAGACAACACTCAAACAACATGGGACATTGTCAATTATTACTAATTGAATGTTACACACGAGAGAAGGTTGGTGAACATCCTTTTTACAAAATGATTCTCTCTTCTAACTCAAAGCTAAAGCGATGATTATATTTTATGGATTCAATTGAATATTACCTGACATTGCCAGTAAGGGAATAATCTTAGAGGGAAAATTCTTAGTTGAAATCAAGTGTATTTGTTAATTATATATATATATATATATATATATACATATATTCACAAAGAATTCACCATATATATACGTATATGTTACTCTTTCAAAGTCGATTCTAAAATACATTGTCCCCCCATGTTTTAATCATGATTTAATCATGAATTGGTCTAGTATAATTTGTGTTCTGTTTTTATCGGCTTTATTTCGTTTCAGCGTGTTCGGCTCATTTACTGAGCGGAACCTGCATGACAACAAGAGACAACCAAAGAATGTTGAAGATCCTGTGACTTATGTATTCATTCATTGTGGATTAAAGTTTTATAAGTTTGTGGGGCGAACAGAAAAAATAAGTCTTTGTATCAGTTGTTGTCATGCATGACGACAAGAGATAACCAAAGAATGTTGAGCGGATAGGGGCGGCAAGAAGTTGATCTTAAAAATGGCACACAATATCCGGGAATCTGGGTTAAATTCGAAGGTCATGTCGATCATCTTTTGTAATGCAATTGTCTGTATCACGACTGTACAAAGAAGAGGAACCTGGATTCGGTGACATTCTGATGATTATGGATACATTTGAAAATATTAAGACAGCAAATGGAAAGTAATGGACATGACTGGGCATGACTGTTTTTTATTTATTATTGTTCAAATTATATTACTGGACGACATGGCTGGTACCCATTTGGAGAAATTGGAGACAGACAAACGCAGATTGATGGTGTGCTGGCTCCCTCTGTGGGTGAATGTTTGAAAGTACTTCACAGTTTGCTGGTTTTCCATCTGTGAAAGGAGATTTCATTCTCATTTTTCTTCACCACAAGTTTGGAATATTTTGTGCAAACTAAAAAAACAGTATGGAAGCGTGGAAAAAAACATGAGCATGATCAATCATATGTATGTATCAATCATGAGCACCTTAAAATCTTGTATAATAATTATATAAAATGCTCAGTTCACCCTTTTATTTATATCCAACCAACATATTTACATTACTTACTCATTATTTCAATTCATGATAAAATGTAATGAAGAATAGGGATTTTGAATATTCAAAGGTGAAAGGTCAAAAGTTGGCTGAAGATGGCTTCTTAATGGTGCGATACTTTGTTATTCTCAATCGGTAAAAATGGAATTGTGTTTGTCCCGCACGTTTGTCAGATGCCATTTGGAATCTATGCTGTTGATACAAACCCCTGCACCTCGTCTGGCCAACTAGGTGGCGTAAGTGCTCTAGCTGCTGACGGGGCAGCAGAGACAAAGGGACAGTCAGCTTAATCTAGTACCTATCGCAAGGTGCGTCAGGCAGAGACGCTTCAAGTGGAACGAGCAGATGCCCAACTTCCTTGGCGCCATTTGTAAATCTTTGCTTTTCAATGATGAAGTGCAAGAAGGTGTGATGTCGTTTTGTATTCACATGAACTTGTCACAGTCACAGCTTAGATATAATTTTTTTTAATGTCATGAAGGTCAAATATAAAGCATCGAGCAATCAAATAGTGAACATAGACAAGATAACCACATTGGCAAAAAATTATTGAGACAGAATAGATTACATGTGATTTAGTTTTTTCTTAAACTAGGTAACACTATAATTTAAGAGTTGCTTACAAATAATGAAATGAAATTAGGAATAAGAACAAATAATATAATATTTGACAAGGAAAAAGTTTACATATGACAAATGGAAAGAAATCAATTATTCAGAATATTATTTGTGCATATATTATGGGCTCACCCTTAAGTGTTATTGATTAAAATCATTTTGTTCTTTCAGAGTAAAAAGTGCTTCAAAGTTCACACATGGCTTCATCAAGCAACAGGTATATGTTGGCAAGATTGAATGGACATCCCTTAAATTAAAATATCTTCCCCAGTCTATAAATTAAATACAATAATTTATTGAATTATTTATCAATTATTTATTTCTATGATGAGATTCTTCCAGTCACGGACGTCAGCATAGCTGCTGGCTTGACAGCAGCCACGAGAGCAGCACAAAGAAAGACGCACTGATAAGGCTGGTCTTGTGCTTGCTGCTCACTCCACTTGAAACATCTGTAAGTGTTGAGAAAAAGAAACACAAGGCATGTTGTTGACAGACAGCTCTGTAATATTAGGAAAAAAGTGATGAGTTACGATGCAAAATGTCTTACCTGTGCCGTCCACGGTAATGAATGAAGGGTCGATGTTGAATTCGGTGACATTTGAAGCTGCTCTGATCAAAACATCTGCAATCTGAGTGTTATTAGGAACTGATGTGGATGCAAAGTCTGTGTTGATGGTGTTGATGATTGATCCATTTCTGCATTAAGAAAGAAAAAGACTGTCATTCTATGCAAACATTTATTGAATAGATTCAGACTTGATAAATACGTTGTATAAAATACCTGAATGAAATCACTCTCAATGATCGGAATGAATTGAACGCACTTTGGAAGAGAGGTTGCAGCTGTAGAAACAAAATCAAAAGAATATAATTATACTCATATCTAAAGTGCATTTATACTATTTAAAAATATAATGCCATTTGTGTTAGTATAATTTCAATTCATATTAGTTAAATGTTTCGAGTGCATCAAAATATTGTATATTTTTGCTTTGTCGGAGGTTCCTCCCTAAAGGAAGGAACTTACCACTCTCTTGATCAGTGCTCCTCTGTTGATAAATGCTGGTGATGATGAATCCAGCAAGTCGTTACTGAATGTCTCTCCAGCAGATCTGAAAGTTACCCGCCGTGTGACAAGTTGTATAGTTGTTGCTGGCACATTGACCGTGGTCATAGTTGTCATTTTCGGGGCAGCGGTTGAGGCCATTGGAGTGATTGCTCTTGGGGCGGCAGTCGTGGAATTTGTCCCGCGTGGGGAGCCTGTGAAAATAAATGATAATATTTGAGGAATAATTCAAGCAAGTATGCATCAACAGATAAAAGATGCTGACTTACTTATGACTTCAACGGTGTCTTGAACAATGCTGATGTTGAATGTGTTGCTGAATGTATCGGCTGCTCTCACTAAAGTATCCACAATTTCTTCGTTCTGTGGAACTTCATTTGTTGTCGTCATGTTGAACTCAAGTCCCACTTCTGCTTGAGTGTTGTCCATCCGTGTTTGTACTATCACTCGACTACATCAAAAATATTAAATAATACAAGTTAATTTAGCAATAATTGTATATGGGGTGTTTTGCTTTCAACAGTAGACACTCCAATATTCTTAATCTGATGTATACAGTATGTTTGAGAAGAAATGCTTAAAACATTACATGAAGCGGACGATAAAGGTGCGGATGAAGATGAAGCCATATCTTCTGCTGTAGATGATGTCACACTATGAAAGGCAATTGTAATTGAGAGAGATTAGCAAACTCAAACCAAAATCACATCGAAAACAGTGTGAAAAACTGATTTAAAATGTACATACCGCTGTCACAACTTGTCTTTCAAGATCTCTGTATGGCGCACTGTTTGGATTGTTATATTCTTCTACAAACGGAATCTCCAAGGTAGCTGCCAGGACCACAACTGGCGGTGCCGCTGTGGTTTCTGCATCTACTGGTTTGATTGTGACTTTAGGTGTTGTTAATGCACCTGTTGGCCCAATGGCTGTTGATGTGAGAGGTATCATTGCCCTATGAGTCGTGGTAGAAGCTGTTGCCGGCTGGCCACTTGATGTTGACTCGGGGACAGGAGTTGTTGATGCTACAGAAATGACAACATTGATCAAGTTTCAAACACAAGCTTTGAATTCCTCATAATTAACATTGTGTCATTGTACACTGTTGTGATTTTGATGTCTCCTGTGGTGGTTCCTCCAAATAGATGAGATGTATTATAGGTGAAATGCTTAAAATAGTTTAAACTTGAGTTATCGTTAACACAATGTTGATTACTGATCCTCTCGTTAAAGTCCACTGATAGTTGTTGACCCACCAGTTGTGGAGGATGCGGTCGTTGTGATTGGCCCTTGAGATGTAGTTGAACCTTCAGCTGTCGTTGGCTGACTGCTAATTGTTGGCACAAGGTCTGTAGTTTGTCCGACAGTTGTTGATGCTAGAGAAATGAAAGCAATAATAGACTTGACATTCATTGTACATTTTTGCAATTTTGATATTTCTTGTGCAACTTGTTCCTCCAAGTGGATGAGATGTTGCTGAGAGATGTATTATGGGTGGCACGCTGATAATAGTTGAAACGTGAGGTATCGTTAACACAGTGTCGGCTACTGATCTTCTAGTTAAAGTCCACAGATAGTTGTTGACCCACCAGTTGTGGAGGACGCGGTCGTTGTGATTGGCCCTTGAGATGTAGTTGAACCTTCAGCTGTCGTTGGCTGACTGCTAATTCTTGGCACAAGGTCTGTAGTTTGTCCGACAGTTGTCGATGCTAGAGAAATGAAAGCAATAATAGACTTGACATTCATTGTACACTTTTGCAGTTTTGATATTTCCTGTGCAATTTCTTCCTCCAAGTGGATGAGATGTTGCTGAGAGATGTATTATGGGTGGCACGCTGATAATAGTTGAAACGTGAGGTATCGTAAACACAGTGTTGGCTACTGATTGACTAGTTAAAGTCTACAGATAGTTGTTGACCCACCAGTTGTGGAGGACGCGGTCGTTGTGATTGGCCCATGAGATGTAGTTGAACCGTCAGCTGTTGTGAAGCCAAGGACTGGTGATGTGGGAGCTGTCATTGCCACATGAGTTGTAGTTGAACCTTCAACTGTTGTTGCAGGAACCATACTTGTTGGCACAAGAACTGTAGTTTGCCCAATAGTTGTTGATGCTAGAGAAGTAAAAGCAATAATAGAGTTTTGATCAGATGCTGAATTCCACTGCGTCAATATTGATTGTTGTAAGTAATTCGGTTAAAATTTCGAATAGCATTTTCTTACTTATAACTGTGATAGAGTTTGGATCAAGAGTGACATTGAATGTGGTGTTGGGGTTCTGCACAGCATCCACCAGCACAAAAACAACATCATCGGCTGTTGGAATTTGATCAGCTGATGCTCTGTTGAACTGTAGCTCCACCTCCACTTGTGTGTTTCCGTTTTTATTCCTTGAATTGGAAGATATAGCATTAATTCCGTCATTACTGTTGATTGTTAATATATTTTTTCATGAAAAAAAAGATCGATTTTGAGTATATGCAGTATTTAGCTTAGGTTGTGCATTCATAATATTACCGGAACTCGATGACGTTGGTGCCGACGAAAATGACACCATA
>CAESWR010001658.1:9131-20843 GCA_903171835.1 Mullus surmuletus | reverse complement strand
TCCATGGTGCGGTTGCGCATCCCACATGGAGACAGACCGTCTCTGGTGGAGATCCGAGGCCTTTCTGCTGAGCTGGAGGGTCTGACAGCGCTGGAGGAGCTCATGAAGGAATGCTGGGATGCGAAACCCAAACAAAGACCCACGTCTTATGGTGAGAAGATGGCCCAGTTCTGCATGAAAATGGCCACATTTGCTCATCTCATCTCATCTCATCTCTCCTCCTCTCCTCTCCTCTCCTCTCGTCTTGTCTCCTCTTGTCTCCTCTCCTCTCCTCTCCTCTCCTCTCCTCCTCTCCTCTCCTCTCGTCTTGTCTCCTCTCCTCTCCTCTCATCTCACCTCCTCTCCTCTCCTCTCCTCTCCTCTCCTCATCTCCTCTCCTCTCCTCTCCTCTCCTCTCCTCTCCCATCATCTCTATATCAAAGAAGGACAAACTCCCACATCCTAATGCAGACAAAGTGCAAACCGCAGTTTCCCAAATCACTCCCCGTATGATTTTGCTCTGAGTCGAGCCGGCGCGACGCTGCCAGACCTCTGAATCACCAACTTTGTCTTGTGTTTTTTCTTCTTCCACAAGTTCAAAGAGGGCTGGTTTGGTACAAAGTGACTCCTGCAGTTCTCAGAGCTTCTTAACTGATACGCTGCACCTCCATAGACCCCTCCGATACTCGTTATCCCACAGTCACTTTACTAACCTCCTACTGCACGCAAAAAAACCCAACAAAGACAAACTCCCCGATGATGGACCTGCTGTGGTCGAATCATTTTCTTGGTTGTTTTAATGATGTCAGTTTATCGGCGGCAGCGAAGAGACAAGATGCTTTGCCGTCTTTGTGAGCGGTTTTGGAACCTGGCATCTAAATGTATCTGTTAAATGTGTAATGGGTGAGAGGTTCCTTTGATTTAATGTCAAAGAACAAAGAAAAAAAAGCACAAAAAGCGCTCAGAGGAGATAAACAGTGGCAGCGAACACCAACCCGCCGCTATAACAAAGTGCTTGTAGTCGTGCATTGATTTGATATGATTTATTACAGGAAAATATCCTGAATCACGGAGTGAATCTGTGAAGCTTCCACTCTGCCAGCAGATTCATTGTGATTTTCTGTGGTTATTTGTTGCAAAGCGGAAGCAGCAGTGTTTGGTTTGTTTCTGTTTGTGATGACGAGCCTCTTCCTCCTCCTTCCTCGCTCTCTTCAGTCTGACTCCTCTGTCTTCTTCCCTCAAAGGCAGCGGCGCTCATGGGAGAAATGTCGGCCTTCTGCAATCATATTAGAGTAGAGAAGTCGCCGTTGAGACTTGATCAATAAGACTAAAAGTGCCCTGAGACTTTTGCTGTGATTCCATTTCAAAGTGAAAGACTTTTGCCCAAAGCGAGCTGCTGCGTCTCAGCCTGAGTTCTCCCTCCGCTGCCGTTTGGCCTCTTTTCTGCCCACGTTTCTCATGAGCTCATTTGGAAGAAACACGCAAAAGTGGGATGAGTGTTGCTTCCTTGAGCGCAGCAGAAGAAAAAAAAAAGGAATACGATGTTCCAACCAGTTGTCGCCTCAGTGAAGATTTCCGACCTAAAAGCTTTGAAAAGTGTGATTTCCTGAGATTCTGTTGAAAATGACTGAGTCGTTTATTCGCACTACAGGAGTGACACCAGTGACACCAGGTGGAGACAAACGTGAAGTGACTGCAGTCTGAGTCCTCTTCTCCTGCCAGTGTGGTTGAATGTTTCCCCCACATGATGCAAAAACATGACACAACAAGAGATGCTGAGATAAATCAGATAAATACTCTGACACGACTGTAAACGCACGAAGAGTTAATGTAATCCTCCTGGATTACAATCATCAGCATGTTTAGTCCTTTATTAAAACCCTCAGTGTCCTAATATGTAAATGTGCATTGACACTGCAAATCCTGAGGGAATATATTCACATATGACAGATGTAAGGCAGCAATTAAACCCGTGTTAGGTTACAAAACAATGCTCCTTCTCTTACAAATGACCGTTCACACCATCATTAGAGATGCCACAGATCTGCGGCTGCTATTATTAGTCTGTATCTGTAACACTGAGGAGACAGTGCGCCGTGCGTGCACAATGATACCCAACTAAAGGTATAAAAAAGCATTACAGGATGGAACGGTTTGAATTCCCATCTGTGGAGGAGCTAATAATCACTTTATTACCTTTTACAAACGTGATAAGATATTTCTCCGGGTTCAAGACGCTGCATTATCTGTGAATTAGAATAAAGTAGGAAGGAAGTATGAGAATAAAGTAGAGTATTCTAATTTTTCCAACTGAAAAGGTTTTATATGTGCATTGTTTCGCACTGCAGGTAAAAGGGAGTTAACTGTAAAAACTGTTATTACAAATGGGGTTTATTTGTTATTCTATTTTTTATGATTATTATTATTATTAATATCGTTAAGATTTGACGGGATTGTGAATTTTATTTTTTACTTTATTGTATTTAATTTTTGCTTCACTCAAGAGATAAATAAAGTACTCTGCCGCCCTGCAGGGGGCAGCACCGTCTCTGTTTGCGCGCTAACCCGCCTTGGGACCGGAAGTGCGTCACCAAACCGCGACTGCTGCCATTTTGACGCTGAGAGGGAAGCGGACGGAGGCTGCGTGTGTGTGTTTTCTCGCGGTTGTTTCCCCATAAAAGTGTTCCATCATGGCGATGCAGGCCGCCAAACGGGCTAATGTGAGTTCTCCTGTGTTCGAGAGTTTGTGTTTTAGTCGATAAAGTTATTTCAAAGCGCCCGGATGTTGATAGCGGCGCGGCGTTAGCATCGTTAGCATCGTTAGCAGTGTTAGCCTGTTAGCAGTCTTAGCCGGTTAGCTCGCTACGAATTGAAAACAATCACAAGGCCTCTGACCAGGAAACCAACTCATCACCTTCTAAACTGTTTTATCCTCAAACAAACTCAAACATTGCGACTTTTAGTAACTATTATTATTCTCAGTCCGTGCGTGACGTCATCAATGACGATAAGGGAACAGTCGCTCCCCAATGATGAGGACGCGGCTGATCAAACGCGAATAGATTATATATTATATTTATCTCTAATATATTATATATTATATTTATCTCTAACATATTATATTTATCTCCAATATATTAATAAAATAATAAAAACATTTATTGTTATTTTATTTTATTTTATCTTTTGCATGTTTATTCCTCTACCTTTCTCATGTTAGATTGTTATTTTCCACATATGTTTTTATTTTGTGTATTGATGTAGAAAGAGTGTTCAGTGTTCTGTGTGTGGAAACATGTGGTTAAATATTGGCAATAATGAATGAATGAATGTTGAATCTTCTCGTGTCGCCACCAGATTCGACTCCCGCCCGAAGTCAACAGAATCCTCTACATCAGGAATCTTCCCTACAAGATCACAGCCGAGGAGATGTACGACATCTTTGGGAAATATGGACCCATTCGACAAATCAGAACGTGAGTATTGTTTATTCGTGTTTTCTCGTAGTATCTTGTTAGTTTTTGGTGCACACGACGTTCTTTGTTTCAAGAAACTGAACACATCCAGTGACTGCTAGCAAACAACACGGGACACAAACAGGCACACTGACCCGATCCAGTGCGGAGGAATGCCAATAATTGATCAGTTCAGCTCTCCCTTTTGTAGTTGAAAGAAAAATATTATAAATCATTAAGTCCGTGTGCAGCGTCGTCTAACGGCGATGTGGTGAACAGCTGGGCGATCTGCTGACCGAGCAGTCAGTGTTTCTGTCTGTGGAGAAACTCAGATATCCACCTCATGATGCGTGGCACGTAGCATCAGTTAAAACATATATGTATACATATATATATATTTACTAAGGCTATGGTGATATACTGGTATTGACGATGATTGTAGTATAAAAAAAAGAAAATTCAATATTGTGTAAAAAATGTGTGTATGATATTACGTAAATTATCCAGTGTCACTAGAAAACAGCTCACTCTTTGTATGCAGTTTGCTGTATGTCTTAATGTCTTTATACCGCCTTAGACAGGTATTTTCATTGTAATTAACCTGCCTAAAGAGAGTTGAGAGTTAAACATTAATTCGTTGATTGTATTTACGTTTTTGTTGATATCGTTGTCGTGGCGTGTTTTGCCCGTTATAAGCGTGAAGTGAAAATCTGATATCTTCACAACCCTAATTTATACATCATTATTTTCACTAGTTTCAAGCTGTTCTGATGAGTACACACTTTGCACCTGTCAAATACTTCAGCTGTTTCACATAAACCAGAAATACCTGATAGGTCAACATGAGTAAGTGATGATCGGTAAATAACCAAAGAAGTGGTTAAAGGGTGGAGTTGAGCCGCGGTGAGAGTGTCTCCTCCTGAGCCTCTGCTGTCTGTCTTTGTCCCGTCAGAGGAAACACACCCGAGTCACGAGGAACCGCCTACGTCGTCTACGAGGACATTTTCGACGCCAAAAACGCCTGCGACCATCTGTCAGGCTTCAACGTCTGCAACCGCTACCTGGTGGTTCTCTACTACAACGCAAACAGAGTAGGTGTCAGAGTTCTCCTCACGCGTGTTTGTCTGCGCTCGTTTCTACTCACTGCATCCATTAACGACAGCCACGAACCTGCTCTGAACATCAAACGTCTTTGCTTCCTCTGCAGGCGTTCCAGAAAATGGACACAAAGAAGAAAGAGGAGCAGCTGAAGCTCCTCAAAGAGAAATACGGCATCAACACAGACCCTCCAAAGTAGCGTTGCCCCCCCCCATGTACAGTCACGTGTGTTTTGTTTGAGTCATGCCGGTGATGATTTACATATATTTTTTTTAAGTTTATTTTAGATATGAGGGGTTTTTTTTCACCCTCTGTGACAAAACCTTAAGAGTCACACAGTGCTTTGGCGTCCACGTGTGGGCAGGAAGCTGCTTTGTTCGCCCGTCACAGGCGGCGGCGCTTCCCAAAGCTCGCTTGTCAGTTTGATTCACTTGACTGAGCCGGATCAGAGCGTCACATGTGAGTTTGGTGTTCCTGTCAGAAATGATTGGCAGGTGGGACAAAATCACCAAAATGTTCCCTCTTTAAATCTGTCCAAACAGATTCTTTCCATGTTTTTGACGTCTCCTGTCTGTTAATTTCCACCAAACTACAGTCTGGAGATTTTATTTTTCATTTCTCTTTGTACAATAAATGTTTCTCTTGTAGAAGCCGTCGTCTCCGGCCTTTTAACTACTGTAGACGTAACGAAGCGGAAACACCGTCCTGGATCTGAACCCGTGTGGATCAATACGGAGCGCAGTTTCCACATGGACACAGCGGGCGGGGGGGGAAGGGGGGCGGGGGGACGCAGTGATGTGCAGTCTGAGCTCTCTGCATGCTGCTCGTGTGTGAATCTCCCAGATGAACCCAGTGCATCAGCATGGTCAATTGTTAGTTTCCATATTTAAAAAGATATTGATATGAAAATCTGTTGATGCAAGATGCAAGTGCAAAAATGAGGAGATGAGGAGAAAAAACTGAAAATCCCAACAGGGACACCTAGTGGTTTTATGGTGAACTACTTCAGAAATAAGTGCAGCAGTCAGATTTATGATCCAAGGTTTGTACTAAAAGTGATTTAACTGTCACTATTTTGATGAATTCAAGCAGACACGGAAGCTTCCAGACACAAGGAAATCTCATCTTTCAGAGCTATTTTGTGTTTTTTCTTTATCTTTTTTATGTTAAATGTTTCCTTTTATATTATTTTGAGTACACGTGTACATATATTAGTATTGAAGTCATTTTTCTTTTGCTTTGAATCAATGAGATGCAACAGAAATGGTAAGGATTAGAAAATAGTGAGAAGATTTAGGATAAAAAATTGCATTAAAAAAGGATTTAATTTAAAGTTGGATACGTGAGTGTGTGCTGTGGTGAGTGTTTATACTGATGGAGACGAGAGCCCATAGAGTTCCTTTTATTAGATTAAATCACAACACAGGGAGTAGTGCAGCCATGTCGTCAGGGACACAATACATGCTACAAAAGAATCCTCGTACACGTTGCCGTTGCTTACATTTGGCAATTTTTGATCGTAATCGCAAGAATAGTCATAGTAACAATAATAATAATAATAATAATAATCACAGAGTTGGAATTAGAAACACTGTCCGGCCCAAAACATGTTTGTGTAAAGAAGTTCAGATTACAAACAGATGGTGGAGGTGTTGGTGGGGGGGGGCGCTGCTGAGAAATGACGATGGACTGGCATGCCGGGGGGCTTTATTGCGACACTCGTCTTGCTGTCTAGCTGGTGGAAAACGCCGCCGCGCCCTCTCGGGGTCGTTTCTTCAGGAGGTCGCCACGCCTCGCTGAACCTCTCCACACCTGCCGCGCGTCAGTGTGTGCCATGTGTGAGAGAAGGGAGTAAAAAAGTACAAAAAGAGTTGACTGATTGGTTAGAGGGGGGGAAATACTTTGAGTTGGGGGGGGGGGGGGTCGTCCTACGTACTAAACCACATGGCTTGACAGTAATCAGTCGTCTAGGTTACAGATGAAAACGCCGTTCACTAGCTCCTCCCACTACTCGTGTACTTCCACTGGAAAAAGTGAGTTCAGATGCTGCACAGGCCTTCGTTTTCCACACTCAAAAAAAACAAAAGCAAAAATCTGTTGTGTTGATATGCAACCAGCAGGTGAACGGAACCGTGGGTGTGATGGTGAACTCAGTCTGAAATCAATGCTCCGATGAACGCCTTTTTTTAAAATAAATTCATCTAGTTTTTTCATATTTCTATCTCTATTCTAATGTCTAATGCCAGTTGTTTGGCTCCTGCTCGCTCCTCTGATTCTTTTTTCTTTAGCCTCCAGTTTCAAACATCAGCAATGAGACGGTGTGTTGTGAGTGCACAGTGTTGGGGGGGGAGGGGGGGCTTGTTATCTGTTTACTTTTTAGCAATACGCACTACGGCTAGTCTACAAGGAAACATGCTCCCACAGTTAAAGCAGACCAAAGGAAACGTCTGGACAGATCACCAACCAACCCAAAATGAGAAGAAACAATTAAGTAAATAAATCAATAAATCAATAAATACATCCCATACGAGGTATAGAAGGGCTTGTTTTTACTCCACTCACACCCCCCCCCCCCACCCCCCCCTCCAATTCCACGTACAATCTCTTTCTCGCAACCTCTCACCACATAAGGCTTTCTGTCTGCGATCACAGGATGCAAAACGAGGAAGATTAAGGCAGAACCTAAAGGCATGCAAATTAACTACATTTACGTTTTTTTTTTTGTTATTTGAATTTTTATTATATTTTCAGGTACAAGCATGTTCTTATTTATTTTTTTTATTTATCGGAAGGAAAAAAGTTGGTCCATCCCCGTGTTTAATCTCGAGCTTATACCGGATGGATGAGAGTGTCGTATCGGAGGCTGATATATCGTCGTAGGGATTTTGGTTTTATTCGTTATCATGAAACACGTACAGCTAGCATCGGTAAACTCGGAACAATAAATAGAGTAGCGGCAAATTCAACGTAGCACATCACTGATGCGCAAGCTCCGGTAGAGTGAAACCGTATGGAAAATACTTTGCACACTTCACATTTTGGCAGTTGATCTTTAAATAATTTAAATATATATATCCATATTTATATATATCTTTATATATATATATCATCTGTGCAAGGTGTGGTGCGTGTGTGTGTGTGTGTGTGTGCAGTGTGCACTCTCTCACCCGCACACTGTTTCTGTAATGTTGCGTGTAGATCTTGTATTTTTTTTCTTTATAGCAAATAACATTCTCATGCACACGAGTGTTTCAAACACAAGAAGCAGATCCATTGAAAGGTAGTCCAAGCATATTTTTTTCAGTGGAAATAGCTGCAAACTGAATGGAACATGAAATTCTTTCTGTGCAGTCTGTGGCGGCGGCGGCGGCGGCGCGGCCCGCTCGCCCGCCCGCCCTATTTCTGGAGGTCGCACTGCAGCAGTAGTACGATGGACGGGTCGCTCTTGGCCGCCTCCTTGAACTCCTCCAGCGAGATCTGGTCGTCGTTGTTCTTATCCATCTTGGAGAAGATCTTGTCCACCCGCTGCTCGGGCGTCAGGCCGTCCTCGTTCATCTTCATCATGATCACCGTGCCCACCATTTTGTAGATGGCCTGCAGGGGGAGACAGAGCACAGCGTCAGTCCCCCCACCGTGCAGCTCCCCGACTCCGGCTGGGGGCTTTGAGGAAATGCAACGAGGGGATTTCAGGATCATCTGAGGCGGTTCCTTCTCTTTCAAGAGGTTTCAAATGTTATCTGACCACTAGATGTCGCTGTGAGCAGCAGCATCTCAGACCAAAAAACTAAGGGGTGGAGCTCTGCTCACGCTGCAAGTTCCACGCTGGCTTTAACATTAGATAGAGAGATAGATAGATAGATAGATAGATAGATAGATAGATAGATAGATAGATAGATAGATAGATACATGGATGGATGGATGGATAGATGGTTGGTTAGATAGATGCGCAGGGAGGACCGATGGATGGATGGACCGAGGGACAGATTGATTGATTGATTGATTGATTGATTGAGGAACAGGTAGATAGATAGACAGACAGATGCGCAGGTAGGATAGAACGATGGATGGATGGACGCACAGACGGACAGATTGATTGATTGATAGACGAACGGTAGGATAGATAGATAGATAGATAGATAGATAGATAGATAGATAGATGTTCAGGTAGGAGTACAAACAGCGAGTAACAGTAAAGTAAGGCATTACTCTTTGAAAAAGTAACTAGTAATAGTAGTGTAATGGATGGGTTTTGTTCAGTAGCTACCCGACACTGGCCACTTTGTGCTTCCCTTCCCCAGCGCGTCCCGTCTTAGAGCCACTTCCTGTCTCTTGACCTGGTTTTGAGTCCAGCTCAGGATCTGATGGAAACCTTTTTTGCGTGTGTTTGAACTCGGCCCACCTCGATGATCTCCAGCATCTCCACCCGTGTGATCTTGCCGTCTCCGTCCAGGTCGTACATGTTGAAAGCCCAGTTGAGTTTCTGCTCGAAGCTGCCCCGTGACGTGATGGACAGCGCGCAGATGAACTCTCTGAAGTCGATGGTGCCGTCGCCGTTCTTGTCGAAGGTCCTGAAGGCGTGCTGGGCGAACTTGGACGCGTCGCCGTAAGGAAAGAACTGGAAGAAGGGAAAAGAGAGACGGCGTAAACAAGACCAGCTACACACAGAGACGACTAGTGTTGAAGTCCTGGAGGACGGGCTTGGTCTTCAGACCGGCCTCAAGACCACTTTTTGAAGGTCTTGGACTCGTCTACACATCTTTAGAGGGTCTGGTCTGGGTCTGGGACTTAGTGGACTCTGGATTTAGTATCAGAGCAGTGGAGACCACCACTGGTTGGCTGTTAGACCCCAACAACCAATCACTTCCAATCATTGGTAGACCACTTTCTGAAGGTCTTGGTCTTGACTGAGTGGAGTCCAAAAGTAGTCCAAATCTCAATGTTGGAGTACTGGAGATCTTGGTCTCGTCTCTAGGGTGTTTTCACTGGGTCTGGTCTGGGTCTGGTACTGAGTGGACTCTGGGTTTTGGAGACCACCACTGCCAGAAATTATGCAAGGGTTGTTTTTGATGATGTCAGATTGATTTAAGTTCAAAAAGAAAACTCTTTTGTTCTCGGACGCTCAGGGTCTCGGTCTCGTCTCGGTCTGGATGCGCGGTGGTCTTGCTAAGGTCCTGGTCTCGGTCTGTGTGGTGGCAACTACAACACAAGATGCCTGCATTACCTACTTTTGCACGGTTACATCTACGTATATGTTGGTGTTTTTGTGTCACTATTTCCTCTTCACTTCATATCGAGAATGTTCACACACCGGGATGTGTTTGTCCCGCGGCGCTCTCCTGCCGCGCGCGTGTGTGTGTGTGCTGCATGAAAGGTGACGATGCTAAGGCACACACACTGGTGTCGGCTTGTTTTACTTGGGTGCCGGCGGAGCTTTGCCGCCTGTCATGCCTCTAAATTTAGATCGGACAAAAGGATTTATACGTCTTTTATTTTATTCTCTGAGAGGAAAAGTGTGTGCGGCGGAAAACAAAACCCCGAATCCTGTCGAGTTTGTCGAGAATAATAAGGCCAAACAAAGTGAGCTGTCAGGAATCGTTCTGACAGTTTCTGATGGCCAGTGTTTGTCTTATTTCCAAACACAAACCGGATCAAACCGGGTCCCGTAACATCGCAACTAAAAATAACCTGCAAATGCAGATGATGAAGCAGGGCTGGGATTCGTCGACAAAAATCCATCACAAACTCAGTTGCTGACCAATTTAATTGCCGATAATTTTAGTCATCACACGTCAACATCGTTTTTCATACGGAGTGACTCATTGTTGTTGCAGCGAACTTTATTAAAATACATATTTCTGAATGAAGTATCTTTATTGTCTTTGTTAGTTTTCCTAAAACAACCTCAAGTCAAATATAACAGCTGGTAGCTAAATGGTCCCATTGTGCAATTGTGTGATTTATTGTCCGATTAGTCGATTAATCGTTTCAATAATCGACGACTAATTGACAAAAATCAAAACAGTCATTATTTGCAGCCCGACGAAGCCAAAATGTCTCTCTTTGCGGAGGCAGAAGCATGTCACAAAAACGGATTACGCCCGACCTTGCCCCGCTTTTTTGCCAGCGCTCCGGCTCAGCGCGGCGCTCCGCCTTCGTCCCCGAGGCGTCCTGATGTAACATGCGCCCGGGGGGTCAAAGGTTAATGCGGTGACTGTGCGGACGGCCGGCGAGCTCCTGCTCCGCTCATAATCTGCGAGCGCTCCGGAGAACCCGAGGCGATTCATTATAGCCGACCTTCCACTTGATCTCTGCGCTTACGAGCGGGCGGGTCACCTGAGCCGAGCCGGCGCCATCCTGAG
This sequence comes from Mullus surmuletus, assembly GCA_903171835.1. Taxonomy (NCBI): domain Eukaryota; kingdom Metazoa; phylum Chordata; class Actinopteri; order Syngnathiformes; family Mullidae; genus Mullus; species Mullus surmuletus. Next base: position 9,952 of record CAESWR010001658.1, on the reverse strand, counting down.
ACCCCGGCGAGGCGACCCGGGATTCTCAAGCAGAAAAGACTCCATTCCAATATATCTTGTAATCGCATTGTAAAATGTCGCTGCCTGGACTCGGCGGCGACCTCGTGCTTTTATAATTAAACTGGCTCTGAGCTCGCGGCGCACTTGGAGAACTCGACCGTGTTTCATGGAAATCGTTGGGTAGTTTTTGGCCTAATCCTGCTGGCGGAGGGACAGACGCAGGGAGCGGAGCGGAGCGCGCTCACACCAACGCCAGAGTGGGAAAAAAAATAACTGAGGCAAAGTTTCAATCATCGAAATCCTTCACCATGTAAAAAAACCCAAAAACCTGCTTGAGGAGGATATAGAAATATGGTAACATTTCAGTATTTCTGTGTATTGTATTCATCCAACTTCCAGTGATGATGACTTCACCTGCCCTTTCTTAGTTTGAAAAAAATATTTGTCTTAATTATGATTGCTAACTTCGTCACCAGCTGCCGGGCATCGGCAAAAAATGATGCAGAATAACCCTGAAAAATAGAGGAGAAGAATAGTGTACAACAGGGTAACAACAGGTGACCTTTAAACAGCCTCCATCCATCAGCAGGTATTGGAAAAATAATTATGCAGAATAATAGTATAAGTGTAATAACAGTGTAATAAACTAAACAATGATGGGGTGACCTCTAAACACCTGGTCCATCCATCCATCCATCCATTCATCCATCCATCCATCCATCCATCCATCCATCCATCCATCCATCCATCCATCATCAGCTGATCCTCCCTGACAGGGTAACAGGGGGGCTCCATAGAAATATATATTGGTGCAAAAAAAA
>CAESWR010001657.1:168124-199044 GCA_903171835.1 Mullus surmuletus | reverse complement strand
AACCAGATCTACAAAAACATACAACATCTGTCCAAATAAATCTAGATCAAAATATTTATCAGAGAATAATAGCAAGTACTATGAATCGCAATTAAAATCCATTTTTTGGCACTTTCTGTTTTAGATGCTTTGAACTACGGATGTACAAGGTTTTCTCTCAAGGCTTCATTCCGTTTTTTTGTTTCTCATTATCAAGGGTGTGTTATTAAGCTCTGTGGCTGATTCTTTCTGTGGGGGAAGAGGCACAGACTATTATTCAGATCCTGTTAAAATAACAAACACTCATCGTATCTGAGGGGAAGTGCCATTGTGCCAGTATGGTCCAGCCACATCCAAGACTTATCCCGGTGGCAGGCTCCGTTAGGAAGAGGAATAAGGTCAGAGGAGCATGTGACAAATTGTTCGGTCAATGTGACATCATCGACAAGGCCTCCGTGAACAATAGAGCCCAAACAAAATCTGCAAACAAAAGCCAGACTTCAAAAAAAGCTTTCTGGGTCAAAACGACAAGACAGTGATGGTGTGGTCGCTCTGTTGCTATAAAAATAGGAGGCTGGTGCGAATGTGTTGTTAGATCCATCAACAGTAAGCTCTGCCTCGCCACACAGCAGCAGCAGACAAGACTTAAATAAAAACGTTGGATGCCAGTCTTTTCTGGTGGGGGGTGGGGCGGGGGGGGGGGGTGCACCAGCTGTGTGATGACGGTAAGAACTCACATCGTTGCGTTTTTGATGAGCCTCAACTGCCAAACAGATGTTGAGCTGAAAAAGGAGTTTTCTCTGCTAAGCAAAGAGCAAATTAAACACTACAAATTAGTGCGACTTGATTACAGGCCTCTCGGGAGTTGGTATGAATGAAACTTAAATAGGTTACATGCATAGTGAGTGGCACTACAACCAAAGCTTCTGGGGGTAAATAAGGACTGAGGCGCTAAAAAGCACCAAAAAAAAGAGGAGAAAAACCCTGACCGCAAACAGCGTGGGATCGAAGACATGGCAAAGCTGCACAGTGGCATTGTCCTGGGCAGGAATGGAGGAACCGTGTTGTTTCTGGCTTGGTGGGAGACATGAGGTCAGCAGGGAAAAATTCACTCACATGGATGTTGGACATCCAAGGAGGAAGCATGTGAAAGCACACGTGCGTGTGAGTGTGCTTTTGAGTGTGTGTCTGCGTGCAATAGCACAGCTTGAAAGAGAGCGACGGGGGCGGGGCAACAGTGGCAAGACATGAGAATTTAGGGAGGACGTTTAATCAAAATGCCAGCCAAGAGCAGTCCTAGCTAGGAAAACTTTTTTGAAACTGCCAACTCCTGGGCATCCGAACGATCTTGGCAGATCTCAGAACAGGGTCTATTGAGAAGGACTGGGGGAAGAGAACAGTGTGCCTCTAATTCATGCTGGCATTTCCCCTGATTACAATCATTTGTTTTGTTTGTACAGTGCTTGCAATGATAACGGCGTAAAAAAAAAGATGGTCGCAGTGGTTTTGGCACCAACACAAAAAAATCTGCGACCTCAAAGATGAGCGGAGGAGTCACGGTGTGTTTTGACTTCAGAATTCCAGCAGAAGAATGCATGGGGAATAATAGCCCATGGAAAGCAGCGTATGTGAATCAATATTTATGCTGTGGCAGATGCATGGGAGCGTACCTCTCCACCACCAGCTGCAGTTGGGTCTTGGAGTTCTTGATCTTGTTCTGGGCCTCCACGTTGAGCATGTCGGCTGTGTTCTCCCCGTTGATCTCCAGGATGATGTCACCTGGCTGAAGGTCTGCCTGATGTGCTTTGCTGCCCCCATTGACCTGTCGACCAGAGAAACCACCTACAGTTAGCTCCAGGTCCCGCTTTAAACCTGCAATTTTATGAACCCCATTCATCGGCCACAGACGGCGTGCGACTGCAGTCAATTTGTCAGTGGCTCACTGACATTCATTAACAAATGAGTAAATAAGAGCGAAGGTGTTGACGAGCTGCTCCTACACTTTCGCCACGCTCTTAATCCGACTGTCTCCAACACATACTGCTTGTAGTAAATACCAGCAGGCTTTCACACATATGGAACAAGGCTGCGCCGGTCAACAGCAGAGAGATTCATGACACCCTTGGGGAGAAGTCATTAGTGTGACACAACGTGATGGTTTGACTGGGTCTGACCTTTGCAGCAGGCCTCACCGCATGTCAGAGCCAATGCCGTACTGCCACATCAGAGAGAATTCCACACTAATGGGCCTACACATAACGTCCAAGCCACCGATCTCCGCTTGGTTCCTGCGTCCTTGCCATACACACCCAAACATACAAGACTTGCAAAAAAGAAAGCCAAAATTGGTTGGTTCTGAAAATCCTAAGAAAGAGGCATGACATTCACCGCAAACTACTTTCGACTCACAATTAAGAACAGAGAGGCAGTAAAACAAAGAATGCAAATCACAACACAGAGCCAATCACTGAGGATGAAAGTGGCAAGGAGAGGGGAAAATGGATGCGTGCAAAGAGAATGCCAGGCAGTTTAGCCAAGGAAGAGGGCAGAGGTGCCATGTCTGTGGACCCACTTGGGAGGCAATCAAGCGTTGCTGTGGCGACCCACAATAGTGTGTGCCTTTTCTGATCAGGGCATGCCTGGTTTCACATAAACTAAGCACAGTAGGGGGCACGTCTCTGGGGGCTCTGCCCAAGCGAAACAGGGGCAAACTATCTCTCAGGCTGTTGTGGATAAAAGAGTGGCATCTATGACGTCTCGGTACCCAGCGCAGACCACTTCAGACGATCCAGTCTGGTGTCTGTTTAACTGCAGATGGGGGAGACGTTGTCGAGGTGGGGACGAGCAATTCCTCAAACCGGGCTGTTTGTCTCCCAGCAGGAATCCCTGTCACTTCAGAGGAGCCATTTGATATTTGATATGAGCAAACACTGATTTTGTTACCACTACCAAGTAAACACAAGGACCTTGAGCACATTATTTACCAGAAGACCTGTTTTTCTAGCATAACTTGTCAAGAGGGGGCAAACAAAAAACGCTTTTGAAGTGAAAGCTTGAGATGGAGCCAGCTAGAAGCGCCGGTGCGATGTCTGCATCATAACTTATCCCACGTGTTTTTTAAGAGCTGCTGCAGGAAATACCGCTCAAGGTGGCAATGTGGGAGCAGGATGTGTTTGTGGGCAGAGCCGGGTGTCTCCGACGTGCCAAAGTTGGTCTGAGAAGGGTTTCCTGGTGGTGTTTACTGTCTGCTGTCTGCTTACAGTGCCAGCATTTCCGCTTCTCCTGCGCTACCTTCCTTTTTTGATCTGCGAAGAAAAAACAGCATGCTCGTGCTTATGTAAGAAACTACCTAAGCACGTGGTCATGCAAGCACAATAGCAACATACACCCACACTCGGAAAACATTCGACCCCACCACTCTGGAATCAGGAACACCAAACCTCCCACCTCCACTTCCACTGTAACTGTAATCAGCGGTTTCCTTCTAATGTAATCTACTTCCATTCTATTCTGATGTGCTCAGTTGTCAAGGAAATAGGTGTGAAGCAGCCTGTGGATAAAAACAAAGGCGAGAAAGTGTGGAGGAAATTGACTTTGCATGCCCCCGCAAGCCATGTTTTGACAAAAACAGAGGACATGGTTTGCTAAGGCGGGACGAAGTTCAACAGTGGGGCGAGTACCTTAGATACGGTTATGGCCTTCTTGAAGTCCCTCCCTCCGAATATTCTGAAGCCCCATGGTGAAGGGCCCATTAGGTTTACTGTCAGCGCCATTGAGGGGTCCGTCTGGAACACACGCTTGTAAAAACCCTAGAGAAAAAAAAAAGGAGGAGAGATTAACATCGAATGCTCAAAATGTGGGACAAACGTGTCTCCAGCACCGTTGGCTCCTGCCTTCACATTATTACAGCAACAGGTGAAGACAGTCAACATTTGCATAAGCCTCCTTTCATCTTCAGCAACACTTCACTTCCACTGGCCTAAGTCCCCTTGACATGAATTGTGTAACCACATCAAAAAGGAATGGGAGGAATCTGAAGCCAAAGACACATGACTAACCTCGCTAAAGCGCCTGCAAAGACAAAGGAGTTTCATTAAATCCAAACGGGCCTTTAAGACAAGAAAAATACGCGCTAAGTTGTAAAAGGGCAGCACACAACGGGCCGACTGTTTCATTGTGTTCCAGTGTGCCACCATTGTTTACAGTGGCCCACCATGATATATGACATGCAGTCTGATAGCCTTTTGAGATATCTACATGGGAACCGCCTATATAAATAAACATGTCAGTTGATCTGTGCAGTAATTTCAAATCACTACGCGTACATTTAGAATTGTATGGTCTAGGTTTGCATGAAAATTTATAGGCCTCTCTTCCCATAAAGTTATGTTGTGCATTTCAACATTTACTGTAAATCTGAAGCTTATAACAAATCAACTTTGCCGTCATGCCATGTGTAGTGAAACCATCTGAGCAGCTCCACACTGTTGTCGAATTCCCCCAGAACAGCTTTGATGCAACGTAGATGCAGGATAAATCATATTTTAACGCAATCCCAGAAGCTCCTGAATAAGTTTAAGGAGGACGGAAATTTAAGAAGTCAACATTGAATATCATTTTCCCTTCTTACTCGTAAAGCATTGTGCAATAGTTTTAGACAATAATGTATTCTTGCTGAGGTAAGACCAACTATCACCACAGACTTTGATACTTTGATATTGGACATTTACTCCATATTATATGCTTTGGACTATTCAATGAGTGATCCATTCCAGAGGTATCAGTGTGTAATCTGTTGGCATGATCAACATGATACAGATTGTGTCACAATCAGCAAGATACAAAAAATTGCAAATCAACGGGTTACAAAACTTGATATTGGCACATGGCAGCGCTGCTGAAAACACTTTGTTCCTGTTGAAAAGAATCTTGTCCATCGTCTTGGTTTGAGTAATAAAATGTGTATCTTCTAAAAGTAGAGCAGCATTTGAGATAAAGCTTTGAAACCTCCTCCTGATCTTTGTGGGTTTTGACAATATCCTGCCACTGGGGCTGCCAGTATAACTCCAGCACAACGGCGAGCGACGATGAAGCTGTATGAGGTTACACGGCTGCCTTTCGAGACATGGCACTCTGTGGTGTGCAGTGATGATGGCTTTAGCGCTGACACATTAATAAACACATCAACGGCTGTAATATGCAAACGCAGACTCACAGAGGGACACTATTTAGAGTACGTCTCAAACTCTGACAGACTTGGGTTTACTCGGTGTGAGGAGTAATATATAGCTGCACGAGGAGACAATGACATAATCTATTTTAAGTGTAGACTGCATAAAGCTTCAACACCCCAACCATTTTGCCTTAACTGTTGCGAAACTAACTGCATGTGGATCAAGCTTGGTCTTCCTTCGACTATTGAAAGTAAATTCAAAAAATGTCTGCATGATTACATTTTTAAAATCAGTAACACTGGGCTTTGTAATCCATCATGATCACACTTACCATGGATGTTAAGAGTTGCAGTTTTTCCACATATTATGTGCTTTGGAGAAAAAATAAAAAATAAAAAACAACGTACTGAAGCAACAAAATGTTGACTTAAGCGTCTGGCAGGTCGATGCTACACGATCTACGTACAAACTCTAATAACACACCCGACTAATTCAGGTTGATTCAGAGCAAAGAGCGCGCTGTAATATGCACTGTGGCTAACCATGTGTACTGTAAATTATGATCTTACTCAACGTCTCCAAGCACTAAAAGCCCGTCAATGATTGCAAACATTGCATAACCAATAAAAATAAGGCCTTTGACAATACGAGGAGCGGGAAAGGGGGGAAATTCGACCCGAGCGGAGTGGATCTAGGACATCGGCCACGCTGCTCCCCTAAATCCCTCCAAACACTGCGCTCACTTGCACATTCCATGGGTGCTTTTTTGGACGAGTGGAGCAAACCCAGTTACTCATTAACAGTCTGGGCCAATTAGCAGGGTTACTGGGCTCACCATCATTAGGGTCTCTTAATTGCTGTGGCCTCCAGAAATAAGCGCTGTTGTGATAATGACAGGGAGCAGCAGCCCCAAGTTTCCCAGCCTCTGGGGGTGACAATTAGTTCCATGAACCTCGGCAGCTTTCTCCTATAGAGCGGGCTATTATCGAGCAAGCACCCTGACTAATTCGCTATGTAAACGTCCGCAGTTTTGCATCATAAAAAAAGTCCAGTGGTGGGTAATGTCACAGAGAGAGAGAGGGTGGCGAAAGTATGCAGCAGAGCTAACAAATAGAGGGGAAGAAAAACAACACGTAGTAGTGGTGAGGATAAGTGGCTCGCTCATGGCCGGGCTTAATTGGCCACTGATGAGGTTTTAAGACCGCTCTACTCCACTGCTCACAAAAAAAAAGCAAAGTGCTGTTTGATTAAACCTCTCGATCGCACAAAAGTTTTGGGCAGCTGCCAACATACATAAAAGCCCGGAGTTCAGTTCTGGTGACATCTCGCCGCTTCGCTGCCACGCCAATTTTGGAGGCACAATTCGACAACAAGCAAACAATGGAAGGAATGCTCGTCACAAAGTCATTTTTTATATGGCATCGGGTGTGCAGCAGGAAGCCAGCACGAGGAGAATGGAAAGGGTGTAGAAAAATACTCTCACTTCCGACTGACACAATAGACAGGTTTATGGCATACCTGCATACCAACGTAGCAGCATACAGAGAAGCAACACGTCAGGTTCGACAGATTACAAGACGATGAATCCGAATCTCATACAAGCAGCAGCTGGTTAATCAGGTGCACCTACCTAATATTCATAAACATCAAAGTGTCACAGTTGGCTGACAATTAAAAACATCAAATTAAGAATACGCCAGTCACTGCCAATCATTTTCTACAGACCTCAACCATTCGGTTTCAGCTAATGATATCATGACCTCCACCCATAAATTTTCAACTGCAAATCCATTACATGGATAGTGACAGAAGATCATGACAGGGTATTTACTGCCGTTTGTTTCGGTTCCCGATGCATGCCAATAAAATTCCTCTCAACATTACGTTCTGCCTGCTTGTCCTGTTTTGTCACATAAGCTAAATACTGAAAAAGAGCCTCTTCTCGACTTCACACCTCTCTAAGCTTCATTGCGTGTTTTCTGACATTTGACAACCGCAGCCTTTTGGGCAGGTGTGCACCACACAATGGTTCCCTGGGGACTCAATTCTTGTTGAATAGGAGTAAAGGATCCTCCCTCAAAAAGCTTGGAAATAAACAACATATCATGGACCTCACTGTCTCACGACGGACCACAAAAATATATATTTGGTGAAACACTGATCCACGAACAAGACTGCTGAAGCTCTTATCTCCAGGGTTGCTACTGTGTATAAAAATGGATGAGATGCTGAAAAATGTCCATAAATAACACTCGCTCAAACCTCCACGGGGACATTCTAACTCTGGAAGGGAGGTCAAGCCTGTCATGTACGCCAATATATGTTAAAAGCCTTTTGGCACTTGTCACATTTGTGAAGGATTGTCGCTACAGGCAAGAGAGGTGGCAGAGGTATGAGGGAGAAGAACAGGCCTTTCCAAACGCTGGATTCGAGTTACTGCTCCAACATGCCGAGAGCCTCGAGGGCCTCATCCACCAAACTGTTTTAAATTAACTTCACTGGTGCTTTAACTATTTGGATGTGGCAAAAAACAAATAGCTGTTTTATTACTAAGATCTAGAGGTCCTTTTTTTGCACCGCTGAAGGATCCTCCATCACACATAATTCTCATGGTCTAAAGTTCTGCAGTTTTGTTCTTTTTTGACATGAAATGTTGCAACCTTCAGCGCAGCCCCTCAGTGGTCAGAGCGGCAATCCTGGGAGTCATTTCGGCTAAAGCTCTTAGACACACAATAACACTAACTCATGTGCAATCTTCAATTTAGCATGTTTACCCCAACATGTTGTTATGGGTAGTTTGTGCAGAGTGAGTGAGACCTGCTAGCACAAGTCTGAGGGTGCATGTATAATTTTCAAGATTGTGGCAAAAAACACATCATGAGTCAACACTTATGAGTCATTAACTTTGATCTGTGTGCCACCACAACACACTCTAGGCAACCAGTGGTGCTGTTGACAATTATATTATCGTTTAATGGTGAACACTTCAAAACTCAAGTACACTGCTGGTGGCTCGGTGCAGAAATAATTGCCCGGAGTACAAACAGTTTTCAACAAAAGTTTTCGGATCAAGACATGACTTTTTTTGTAATCATTTACCAGGAAATGGTACGAAATGAGAGCCATGGGCAATGTAGCAGCTTGCAACAAAAGTTCACACACAAATCTATTCAAAGAAGCTGGGCTCTTAAAAATCTGTCTGCGACCGCATGCCTTTATGCAGATCATTAGAGTGGATGTGTTCGAGGTTCTTCAGATTTTTTATTTTTTTGGTACTCCATGCATAACACGGTTTTCAAGATTTGCCAATAGTGACATTTAAAAGCCGCCAATTGGAGGAGCAATATAGAGAACATTGCTTTGAAGATTAAAATATAGCGCTGAAATTTTGATCTGGCGATGAAAGGATTGCCAGAGCCGTTTAAATCTATTCAGCAAGAAAAATCAGTGCGTCACACAGATTTTATGGCAATTCATCCAATAGCTGATGAGACAGCTCACTCCGGTCTGTAGAAAAAACGTCTGCCTCACAAGAAGAAAGGTCAGGGAAGGTCACTGAGGTGCCTAATGGGTGCATGTTCCGGATTTCATGGGAATCCATCGATAGTTGTCAGCCCTTTTCATTAACAGCCAACGTTAAAATGGTGGACAAAAAAATATCCAAGGTCATTAACTAGCTAAGCTATGTGAAAACTTTTCTCAAGTTGCAGCCTTCTACTGAATTTCAAGAAAAGCGGGAGCTTTTGTTTTGTTTTTTTGGTGAAATCCTGCTGACAAACAATAAAACGGGAAAACAAAAACCTCCTCGGTGGAACGTAATGAGGGCAATCTGAAGAATTAACACCTCATTTATTCCCAGGAACAGAACATGTGGAAAATGAGTTCTAGTGGAAATCGAATATTCACAAAGACTTAATTGTGCTAGATTGACTGTGCAGATAGCTGACTAAACCTTTGCGTATTTGAACGTCTGGCAGCACAACTTGGCCACCTACATCCACTATTCGCCTCCTCCCTGAATCCCCGCTGTGCTTTTACCGAGACTGTTTTTCTTCCCCGTGAACCGCAGGCCAACATCCACTGGATGCGAACGAACAAGCACCGGGCTCCCTCCGTGCTAACACCGAGAGGTAGAGGACGGCTGATGAACATAGCAGACGCGATCCATTCAAGCGGAAGATGTTGTTGTGAAGGAACATTCGCTCAGATGAACCGCCGTGGTTGCGGGGGAAATATTCCTGCTGTGAATCACGCTCGGGGAGGCGCGCGCCGGTGGCCATCGCGGCGGCTTGAACTTTCCACAGGCCTTCGTCAGCAATGCCGTCTGATGTTGACTCTCGCCTGTGTGTCATGCGGCGCACTGACAGGTCGCCACCTACCTGGACACACACACCCAGTGGATCAAAAAAAAAAAATGTAGTGAGGAATGCAATAGCAAGCCTCTCCCTGGACTGAAACGACATTCTGTGCATTCTTCAAAAATCACGCCCTTATTGGTCAGATATAGCCGCCGTCACTTGGGAGATGGGAAAATATCAAACAATAACAAATGATGTCAGGGAGGGTGTTGGCTGGAGAGTTTCTGTATCGTTAAATATAGCTGCTATCAGCGCATGCGTCATCAAAATAACCATAACTTTGCCATAACTGTCATTTTTGTGGGTTACTCCCTTCTCAGCGCTAACAAGCTGGCACTGGTCTGTTATTTGTAGTGACGGCACTTTGTAGGAGGACGAGCAGGCAGCAGCACGGCTACGGAGTCTGCAGTCTCATCCTTTAATATGTGAACATATAGTGAGGTCTGAGGTGGGGACCACCACCTCATGCCGAACCCCCTGGTAATGCTCAATCATACAGGTGTGTCATGTTTCTCCTGTTTAGGTCTATTCTCCATTATTTTTGCTACCAATTTGGTTTGGACTTTTGGGTCTCTAATGGATTAAGCAATTTCCATGCCTGCTAAGTTTATTTGCCCACCACAAAACTAACATTTCAATCAAACCAATTAGGGGTGTCCCGATACAGCTTTTTCACTTCCGATACGATACTGATATTGCACCCCAGTATTGGCCGATATCGCTCAGATACAATATCAGCACAAATCTGAATTTTACTTATTTTGTAGTATGGAATGTCAGAAACGGCTTGATCAAGTGATATTACTCAAACAGCACAAATTTGTTGCTTCTGGGATATGTTTGCAATGGGAATTCTGGTAATATATTTTCCCTCCCCCTATTGTTTTAGAATGTGTAATATGAGTTGCTTGCTGTTTGGGGGTTTTACACATTGTACCTTTAATGGTACAGACTCCTTAAGATTGCAATGTTTTTTCACTCTGCTGTCACCTGCCGCTCCGCCACTGCCAACCGACTGTTTCATGTGGTTTGTGACGAGACAATGATGTTGGCTCCACTTATCTCCCGCAGCATCTCACAGACTCCACACTGCTGCTCGGCAATCAGGCCACTATACCACATCCTCCGTGTGAATTAGTCCCTCCTCACAAAACACACGCACATGCACACACCGACCCCCACTCTGCATATTGCGTGCATCCTATCGATATCTTGTGCTGCAATGGCGCTGCTCAACTCATTCAGACACTCGAGTGATGCTGGATGAGCAAGCTTGCAGATTCTGCTGTTTCGGCATGAAACAACAGAAAACCTCGAACTAACTTCCTGCTTTTGGTTTCATGCGCTCAACAGACTAAAGCTGTAGTTAAGTAAAAATACAACATTGTACTTGGCAATACACAAAGGCAGGCAGCTCTTTTGCTTCGATCCCAAGACAAAAAAACAAATCAAAACATCAGTCTGGGTTAGAAGTTTACAAGTTTTCACAAAAAAAGCCACTGCTTTGCTCTGTGATCTGCTTTTTTCCCCCTCTGCTTCCTGGATGCCTCTCACCCTCACGCCGACCAAAAAAAGCAAAGCCATCACAAAACACGTTATAAAGTAAGACACATGAAAAGCAGCCGGGCACCATCACAAAACACACACACACACACACACACACAAAGTGCTGGGAACATGAGGTTTCACCGGGACTGTTCTGGATTACGCATGAACTTTGAGAAACACCTTAAGTAGTTTCCCACCTGCTGTGCTATAAAGTCGGGACTATTTATTTCCTAACATTTGGCAGCTTTGATGGAGTGAGCTGTCTGTTTATTAAGGGGGCTGGAGAAGAAGGGGGGGGGGCACAGAAGCTGGCTTGATGGGATTCAGATTTCTCCTCAGCAGGCCCCCTTTTTTTTTAGGAGCCTAGAAGATAACAACCTCACAGGTTAACGCGACAAATTCTTCCATAAAGAGGCTGCAGCAGCTCCAACCCCTACACAAATCACGCTTGATGTGCAAAAAAAACAGAGCTTCTTAAGAGGTGGGAGAAGAAGTGGGAGCTGAGAACCTGCACGCTGTGTGGGCTGAGGTGCTCCTCGGTGAAACACTCACGCACAAGCGACTTCCAATTTTCCGTTTCCATCAGCCACATCAGCCCCTGACATTGCGCAAAAAGTACCTGGCATCTGGCCTGCTTCGATTATACCCATTTAATTTGGTTTTTAACAGACTTACCGGTTGTTGTGATCCAGGGATGAGCGTCTCCTTCTCCACCTGTTTAACCTTTCCTGGACAATCTAAACACTCGGGTCTCCTCTCAGTGACCCCAGACTGAGGGGAAAGGAAAGAGGGGGAAAAAATGTGTGGAGGTGGAGGTGGAGGTGGTGATGGTGATGCTGCTGGCTGGTCCTCTGGCTGCGTGACGCCACCTGTGGCTGCTGCTCGCGTACTGACGGCTCTTCGGGGTGAGCTCGCGCTGCCATGTGCCGTTACCAAAATAAAAAAAAAGGTCTGACACACACACTCACTGACGCGCACACAAATTCACACACGGGCAGCGACCAGGGGCGTGTCGCAGCGGAGGGAGAGGACGGAGGGAGGGAGAGAAGAGTGCCGCCGATAATTGAGCCGTTTCTCTCAGCACAAACACGACGCCATGCCGTGTTTGGTGTCCGCGCGCCTCCTGCTGACGGTGCAGAGCAGCGCGCGCCAAGCGGCTATCAGCCAATGACGTAAGGCGCGTGCTGCTCTGCCAGATGAGTGGTTGATCGCGTTCACGTGACGCACAGGTGTGCCGCCGCTGCTGATTTGACAACATACGGGAGCGAAAAGGCGGCAATTTCGTGCGAAAATGGCGGCTGGAAACAGCTGTTGCAACACGAAAACTGAGGTGCGTCCCAGAGGAAGGCGAAGTATTCATAAACCCCAGTAAGGCAAAGTTTTCATAAACCCCAAAAGCAGGTAGTTTAATCACTTTGTTTTGGTTTGAATTAGCTAAATTAAAGCAAAAACGTCTTCAATGTAGGTTATCGTGGCGACCTGTGTGGTACGTCTCCCTGTCAGCAAGGTAAGGTAATCTTTCAACATGCTTCTCTCAGTCTGTGAATGTTATCGAAACCTCTAAAAATGTGTCTGCCAATCAATTATGACGCAATAGTCAATAATAAGTAGCGCTTGATGAGCATTGTGCACAGCTCCACTATTTCCTGAATATACAAAGCGGCTGTTTTATTTTGTGTCTTTTATTATTGGAAACACTGATTAATCCAGGTGTGCCTAACTGCAGGAGTCATGTATCATGCACGCCTGGAATAATCAGTGTGTCCCTGACTCTCATTATGTCAGTGAATCAGATACATTCTTACACTGTATCATCTTACATTTCACTTTGTGCCCCTGTGTGTAACACTTTAATTGAAAAATAATGCATAGCTGCAAAATAATATACAAGAACTCAAACTTCTTTATGTATCGGCCTGTAATGTTTAATAGCTTAAAAAATGGCGTACCATACACAAGATACATTTTTTCATAAGCAAATATATATTATACTTTCAGTTCTGATAAAAGGTTACAGTCTGTACAATCATCTTTGTCAACTACACATGATTCATTTATTTATTTTTTTACAGTGAAATCATGAATACATGTCATTTACTTGACTTCATTCTAGGAATCTCTAATTAGGTTTAGGAAAGTTACACTTCGTTCCACTGGCGCAAACATGCTGATTTTCTGAATACTGCTGTTAAAAGGAAGGCGTTAACCTTGCGAACATTGCAAAAGCAGTGGCAGCAAAAACTGGAGTGAGCTGCAGGTTTTTAGTGAAAAGTTTAACACAGATATGTCACGAAAGGTTAGATTTGGCACATACGGTATTAATTGAAATACTCAAAAGGTCATTCACTCATTGGCTTTGGAGCCCTTTGATCTAGAATTCACTGTACAGATGTTTAAATCTGACTTTCAATGAAAAGCGAGTTGCATTACAGCACAAAATACTATTTTTTTTTCTCTTTGCTATTGTATAAAAGGGCAGCAAACATTGTACAATGGACAAAGAAACCAGGACATGAATTGATTATTTCTGCTCATCTGTAAAGCCCTGTGAGAGGCTGTAAACTCAAGAAATGTCTGAGCCCTTGCTATCCTCTGCCTCATAAGCAAGTCTACAGATGGTCATGTCGTTTCCTCAAACTTGCCACGAGTATTTTCAAAGATCTGAAAGAAAATCTGGGGAAGACATTTATCAAAAGCATTAATCATCCAGCAAAATACCATAAATCTGTGCCATCCATTCATGATTCTCAGCAGTGCTTTGTGATGGCACCGTTGCGGCAACAAGCTGAATGCAGCATCATACTGTATCAGCACTCGAGAAGGAACAGAGCTGCTCACTGGGAAGGAATGCAAATTTCCTGCAGCTGCAAATAGCCGCGGGACAAAAAACTCCATTCTTCGCATCTGAAGTACAGTATCATCAGCATTCGCTCTTTCCACCCAAGTGGTGTGTGGGAAAACACAAAGTGCAACACACACACGTGTTTTCATGCAGGGAGGTGACATCTTTGCCTTCACCTCTGTATGAGTGAACATGCAGTTTTGTCTAAAGGAGTGTTGGGAACTCAGATGTAGAAAATGAAAGAAATGCTGTGGAGGGGGGGGGGGGCTCAAAACTATATCTATGTCTGCTGGCGTGTGCTGAAGTGACTGGTTGAGTCCAGGTGAATGTGGCCAAGCAGGAAGTGTCAAACTGGTGCCACATAATTCCCAGGAAAAGTCCCAAACGCATGAGTCCGTTCTGACGTACCTGTAAGGAGATAACAACATAATACTTAAATGCTCAGAGATCAACACAAAAACAAGTAAGTAAGAATACAAGTACATTCAGGTGTTGATCAGAGCTGTTTCAAGCTGCTATGTTTCATAATGTCCACTAGAGGGCAAACTCACACAACACTTCACAAAATGGTTTATCTCAGTTCAGTATTACCTGTAGCAAATGGAAATAATTACTCCTTGATGACCATTTAAGATCTTTAACTGACCATCAACTGACCCAGATTTCTGAACTGAAACTACTCTGCTGCATCTAACTTACACCCTCATTTTCTACAATTAAAGCATATATTTTACGAAAAACAGATATTTCCGCAGAGGCCACAAGATGTAAGTAAACTTTTTGATGATTACTGTCTGAATCAAACATAATGACCTTCAGAGTCATCAGAGCTTAACCACTATATTGTAGACATAGGCTGTGCTATCATGAATATCAAAATATCTCATGCAGGGGACATCCTTCGGTGGCCAAAGGGGCACATATATATTGACAGTAAAAGTAAGCAGGCCTTGCATCTGCTCACGAATGCTTCTAACATCCATTTCTACACAATGAGCCGCAGACACTCCTTACCTACAAACCAGCCATCGTCACATTTCTCCAAAACTTGCACGATGTCTCCTTCTCTGAGCTCCAGCTCGTCTGAATTCTGCGGTTTGTAGTTGTAAACAGCCTTGTATCTAGAAATCAAAGCAAACATCAAAGCTCCTAAATCCCCAAACCCGCCAAAACAGCAACACTGTCTGCAATGAAAGGAGACGTACGGTTGTCGCGGCATCACTGCGGGTCCGGTGTTGTTTGGGAGCGAGTTGACGTGTTTTGTTGTCCCGCCCTGGGGGAAAAAATGGAAACCCAATGTCAGGCGTGATGAGAAACAGAATAGAAGGGGCAACATTCCTCTGTGGAAAAGCGTGGGGGGAGTGGACATGCAGTGACTGTGAGGAAGGCAGTGACCTGTGAGGGGTCAGTGTATCGGGGGGTGTTCACTGTGGCAGCTCCTGCTCTGTGCACAGATGCCGGCGACTGAACGGGAGGCGACGTGGCCCGAGCCGCAGAGCTCTGGTTAGCTGAGTGCGTCCCGCCCCAGTGGTTGTTCTGGTGGGTGGGTGAAGCGGTTTTGGAGGTGCTGAGGGGCCACCGACTTGCCGGCTCTTTGGATATGGGCGTCTGTGTTGGGGAGCGTGACTGTGAGGCTGCGCTGCCGTAAGGGACAGGTGAGGACGGCTTCAGTGGGGAGTGCTCGGGCTGGGGGCTGAGGGAGGTGGGGGTGAAGGGGGACCCTGGTGACCGCAGGCAGGGGGAGTGGAGTGGACGCCCTGGACTCTGGGGTCCGGGAGAGGCAGGAGACAAGGGGCCGCCTGAGTAGTCGTCCGTGGAGTATTTGGTACGGGGCATCTTGTTGACCTGAACGTAGGTGGCGGGGAAGATGCCGCTCCGGCTGGTCCCTGAGATCCTTCCCTCCAACCACTTATCATCAACACGTCTGGTTATACTGATCACCTCACCCTGCAGAGAGGACATTTATAATATCATCATATTTTCACAATTAATTAATAGGGGTGTCCTGATACAACTTTTTCACTTCTGATACGATACCGACATTACCAACATCCCGATCCGATACCGACATTACCAACATCCTGATCCGATACGATATCAGCAAGAATCATACATACTTGTATTACTTTTTTTGTAGTATGGAAAGGCTTCGTCAAGTGATATCACTCAAACAGAACAACAGTCCGCAACAGTTGGGATGTGAAAAACGGACCCATTTATAATTAACGAATGAGTTACATATATTTGAACCCTAAACATAAGAATATTGTACATAGAAGTTCTGGAGCCGAGTCTGGAATGGACTGCTTGTATCGGAGTGTTTATATCAGAGTTTAGATACAGGCCGATATAATGCGATACTCAGTTTTTTGCTGATATCAGATCCAATATTAATATTGGATCGGGACACCCCTATTAATTAATAAATTTTCCATAAAACAAGGATATTCGGTTAAGATTAAACACCACCACCTCCTTCAACACCCACCTTTCGAAAGGAAAGTTCAACTGGAAGATCTGCGTTAAAATTAAAGAGAGCCACCGCCTCCCCGTAGTCCAGCACCTGGATTGTGGGAGACTTTATAGGCGTCGGCTTCTCTGAGGGAGGCAGAATCTACGAAGGACAAAGTGATCAGCAGCAGGTTTAGCAGAACAATAGCAGCAGCCGAGAGAGGGGCCAAGATTCACCTCCACATAGGTTGTTGGGAAAATCCCAGCTCTGCCATGATGTTCCCCTTCGAACCAGTTGGCGTCCACCTGCCTGTGGATGTAAACAATGTCGCCTTTCTGCAGCGTGAGCTCCCTGAGGAGAGATGAAAATACAGTGAGGGACTCTAATGGAAATTTCATTAAGCAAGCAAGCCAGAGGGCAAGCAGGAGCCAGCGACTGAAGCCTGGGAAAGGCTCACGCCACGGGTCAGGACCATTGTTTGAGTTTGAACAGCCCAAACACACACCCAACATTAAATTACACGTGTGTGAGGGCCCAGTGACAGACAAATAGAGTTTTTTTCTTTCTCTTTTAATATGCTTTGGTATTGTTAGACCATACATATTTGTGTCTTAAATATGTGCACTAAAGAGATAAGTTATTGTCTTCATGCAATATAAAAGTACTCGGTAGAATGTAACATAATTTGTTGACCTTTTTCAACAAAACCTTTATAGCCAAATGTTTATTATTAGTTAGGTGAATCAGTCCAGGGTCACACAAACACCTTAAAAAGAGCTTATTTCCAAGTCTTCATGGTGACATTACTATAGATGAATACGCTGTGAAACTGTGACTATACGCATGCGATAACGTTGCTTCTTATAGTTACTTACTTTGGTGACTGAGCCTGGAAATTAAACTTTGCTCGAGCTGCTTTCATCTGGAAACAAAAACAACAAATACTTTTCTAGCATTTCTGAGAGGATTTGCAGAGAGGCATGCCTTCCAATTCAGAATCCTCAAAAGGCCCCAAACCCAAGCACAAATACAACGCCAGAAAGAGGAAAACCAAAGCCATACAGACGTACCTTCTTCTCCTCTTTCTTAGGCGGGAGCTCCATGGTCTCATTTGCAGGAGAAAGCCGTTCTACTGTTGAGCAAAGCCAAAGGGGAAAAAAAACAATGAGCGGGGTCTTAAACATGCGCTCCTTGTTTTGTTTTTAAAAGGCAGCGTTGCTATGAAAAAGCAGCAGCAGGGTCACCACCTACATTCATTCAGAGGGGATCGGGGAAAAGAATCAGGCTGCTTCTCTCCACACTAATTTCCAGGAAAAAACAATCGGGTCGCACTATAATCTCCAAACAGGTCTTCCGAGCTCCACTTCCTACTTTTCCGGGGGCTTCCTCCCCGCCCGTCGGCAGCACCTTCTGTTTCTATTGCAACAAGCTTTCCATGCCTGCGTCGGCCCCCCCCGAAAAGCCACAGAGGCAAAACAACAGGGGCGATGAAAGGGAATCATGGGACCATCAGCATATATCAAATTACCAGAAGCTTTCATCAAATATATATGGCCTGATTTAATGAGCGGTGCATCCAGTGAGAGCACGCCGTTGTGAGGCGTTTCGTTGGATTTCAGGGAAGAGGAGGAACTCATGACCAGTTAAGGGACGGTAGTGACGTAGATGCAGGTTTGCACTGAAACCAGGTGAAGTCATGATTGGCGGAAAAAATAAAAAGCAAAAGGAAACCATGTTTACCGTATGTAGGGGTTAAGGCTGAGGATGTGCCGATGGAGTGAGTGAAATGATGCTTTGATGCTGGTGGAGTGCTGAAATCAAAAAGGAAAGTGTAAGATTTCATAGTTTACCTTTAAGGCACCCAGTCAGGATTTTTCCATTAACATAAAGACACTCTGAAAAGCTCAGATTTTTTTCAGGAAAAGCACGTGGCTGCAGCTGCTGCTTGTCAGAGCCGCCGCACAGACAGTAACAGTGTGACTCATGATCTTCTCAGACAGAAAATCTGGTTTAGATGAGCTTTGGAAGTTAGATTCTCTTTAAACTGCTCTGAAACTCCATTCGCCCTGATCAAAATCATGAGCCTCGTCTGAATTATAAATTAATCCTGAGCCCAAATCGTCTCCTCATCTTCGTTCATTTGCATATTTTTTTCCCAGACAGACAGGCAGCCGTTTGTGTTTCTGTGTTTACAGCTGCAGCTAAACAACGTGTCTGTGCGACAGGAAGCAGGCGCGATGTGTTTTAAATCCACACGCCCTTAGCAACTAGTTAAAAAAAAAGAAAAGAAAAGCCCCCTCAATCACCAAACTTGAAAAGGTCAGAACCCATGAACTCCACTTAGCAAACAACAGCGGGAATCGTCCAAGAATGCATTACACACGCGCTGAGAAATGTGGAATGCGTCTGCTGTCTGAGGTAACAAATACTGTACTTGGACTTGTTAAAGTTCAACACTCTCCTAACAGGGTTGTCTAACGGAGCCCCGCCGCGCCGTCCAATCACAGCGCGGGACGTCTGGAAACAGCAGGAAGCAACGTGATGAGGCAATATCAAAGTGGATTAGGAGGCTGCTTGTTGTGCTCAGAGGAGGTCAGTTATGTGGTTATTGACCCCAGGTATTTCTATTAACCTCTCTTGCTGCTTGCTACTTTTGCTTAGACTCAGAAGAAACTTTATCAGTACTTTAGAATAATATGTTATTTCCCACTATACATATTATAAGATAGATAGACACTTTGTTGTTGGACAGATAACATCACTTTGAACACATGATTTTTTTTAAAAAGTTGCGAAACAGCAAGTTAGAACCAGATATGAGAATGAATAACAGGCATGCAGGTGTGTTAGAGGATAATTGGCCATTTTTTAGATAGAAACTATAAAATCCACAGTGACCTCATGTTGTAGGAAAACTAAAAACCAAAAGCCCCATTATAGAATATCGTCTGCAGCTGTCACATCCCACTCAGCCTCACAAAAAGCCTGCACTCACCTGTAGCTGGTTGTCCCGCTCCTGGCAGCAGTAGCAGCGGCGGCCGGGTCTCTGCCTCTGGCCTCCTGGAATCAGAGTGAACATTCACCACAGTTCGCTCACAGCTCGGAGGAAATCTCTCAACAACTCAGACAAAGTAGAGGTGCTGACCACTCCCAGAGGAGCAGGAAATCCCCTGGGTCCTACACTCCTTGTGCTACAAACAGGGAGCCGTGGTCTGTCTGAGCTGTGAGCCATTCCAGATTTAATCACACAAGAGGGTGGGGGGATCGGGGGTTAGACGGGTGGGGAGCATCAACAACCATTGCAGTATTCACATTCATCTATTAAAAGCACAAAACTGCAAGTGTTCTACAAAAGCGTGATTAAGAGAACTGATTTCAACCGAAGAATCAATAACAAATGGATATTTCGCCAGCCGGTACTTTTGCAGAGGACTTGCGGGGAGGGGAGGGGGGAAGGGGATGGGGTGATCAAAGTGCAGCAAGGTGATTTTGGGGGTCTCATCCAGCGTCAAAGCTAGCAAGCAGGAGGCACGGCCATCCAAATTGGTGGAGGGGTGGGTGGACGAAGAGGGGTGCAAGTAGTTGAGGATCGGCGGTGGAGGAGAAGGAGGGATGCTTCAGCAGAGAGAATCAAGAGGGGGGCTCAGTACCTCACCCCGGCCTCGACGCTGCTTCTTCTGGGACAGGCTCCTCTCCAGACCCTTGATGTCTGAGTCCAACTCGGCCTCAAACCGACTCAGCTCGGAGACCAGACTGGCCTGAGCCCGAGGGATGTCGAGGGGTCGGGAATGGCAAAATTAAAATGACTTCTAACCCGATTCAGAGCGATTTTTAGAGCTATGGTTGTTGTCTTTTCACCAAGTGTGAAAAGGGGAAATCTTGGTGAGTGGAAACGGGACGAATGCAAACGCTGCTCACCTCCACCGAAGGGGACTTTGGTTTCTCTGGCTGTTTCCTCGGTGACAGGTAACCCTAAAAACAAACACAAAAATATTTGCTTTTGCTATATCAATTTTGTATCCTCATTTCAACTATTTTGGGGACCTTTAGTGAATATGTTGCCCCCATTGGTTTGGAATTGTGGAATATGAAGCATTAACTTGATGAAGGCAGTCACATACTGCACCTTTTAAAATGATCATATTTTAAATTCTGCTCATTTTCAATCTAAATGGACGCCAAGGCACCACCAAATGACTGATTATAGCAATACTTTGGACTCCGATTTGGACCTTCCGCTCCATTGTCCTTTTTCTTTTTGTTAAACCCTGGATGACTGCGTCTGTCGGTGTGACGAGGCCTTCCTCATTCAACAGGCCGCTGCGTCACCGGGAAGCAGAATAACACCTGATACGGCCCTGCGCGCCCCTTCACCCAAGGCCGTCCAGGGGATAGAGCATTCGGCAGTGTCATAAAGAGGAAATGAAATAAGTCACCATGCTGTGAGCTATTATACACCACAAGCGGTTAACACCATAATGCGGATCACAAGACACCTCCGCTCCTGTGGGGGGGGGGTGGAAACAAAGATTCCTTTTCTTTACAAGCGCAGACACAAGGCACAATGTGCACCAGATCTGGGACATTGTTGCCAAAAGACTCCGCTCTCTAACTCACTCAGGTGGCGGCCCGGGACACAAACAGCTGCACTATGAATCACAATTGCATAATCCTGCACAACTCAAGTGGTTAATCTCCCATCTTCAGCACTGCTGTTACAATACCTGATGTAAACCCCAAATTAAATGCTGAGGTTGTGTCTTCGCTTGCCTGAAAATCCAGCCAAATGAATGAAACCCATAAGTGTCTTGGATCCTCTCAATTTAAAAAAAAAAAAAAAGAGGCAC
Organism: Mullus surmuletus; assembly: GCA_903171835.1. Lineage (NCBI taxonomy): Eukaryota > Metazoa > Chordata > Actinopteri > Syngnathiformes > Mullidae > Mullus > Mullus surmuletus. Next base: position 177,844 of record CAESWR010001657.1, on the reverse strand, counting down.
ATCTGGTGCAGCAGGCGACACACAATCAAGCGTTACAAGTTTCCTCGCGTGAGAAGATGAAATATGAGAAGTTAGAGTCTAATCCTTAAAGAAAAGGTGCCCATCCTCTAACTTGTTCTTCAGCCCCACACTGGGAACACACAGCCAGACTACACAAAGGATCCCAGTGATTACAGTCAACAACAATGTTGGTCAGATCCGCAATCAGGAAGAGCCGCCTTCTGGTGGAATCGCGTGGCTTTCCCTGAGCACAGTGTGTGTTGGCGTGTGTGTGTGAGGTCGTACCTGCTGGCTGTGGAACTCAGAGGTGGTGTTCTTTCCCGGCTCAAACTCGAATATGCTCTTCGGTTGAGGGTGCTGCTTTCCGGGGTCTGACAGCTTATCTACATCCTCGCTCCTGAAACGTAACACCACAACACACACACACACACACATACACGCACACACAGCATGGACAGCAACTTAATCACGGCTTCATTGTTAAGTGCCTGTAACAACAAATCCCAACTTGTCTGTCCCACATGTTTCCCTCCACTGCTCCTGGCCTGAGTTTAGCAGGTATTCACACAAGACATCACACACACTCCTCAGGCAATGTGACAGATTACACATTTTTATGCAACATTTTCCCTAAATGTTTCAATTTTTTTGGTAGCATATCGCTAATTTACTCATTGCATTCAATCTAACTTTTTACAAGCAACATTTACCAAAACTGTAGAGAGTTTTAATAATGATACTGGATCAGATTTTTTATGTTAACACCCAGTGGATTTTCTTTAGAGTGTAAAATTCAAATGTACTCATTTGCAAATAGCCAAGGATGCCATAATGCAAATAGTTTCCGATCAGGACAAATTCCTAATGTGACTTATTGAAACATCACGTGGTTTTCTAAAACATGAAACTGTTGTCACATCAGAGTTTGCCCAGAGTTTGCACTGTCTTTGTGTCTTTTTTTAAATTGTTCCAAAGCGGTCGCCTAAAGCAAGACACTGCTGCTCCGACTGGCTTCAGTGTTCAAGTGAAAAGCACACTACCGTTGTTGACGCAGAACTTTATTAAATTGCCCAAAGGTGCAAATGTGATCAGCTGCCAATCCCAATCTGTTTGTGTGCACCGTGCATGTGACAACCTCGCTAACCCCGCCCCCCAGTGCATGCTGGGGTATGCTCCGATGTGCCGTGACCCTGAAACAGCCACGGCGGCTCAGCGTGATCTCACCAGTCTGGTAGGGCTCCGTACGGCGTGAGTCTGAAGAGATTCTGGCCCGCTTCGTTAGTTTCCTCCGTTGTGGCGGATAACTGGAGCCCTGCGGATCGGAGCGATTTCAAGTGAAAACTAATTATGTGGCTGGGCGAGACGGTAAAGTTGAGGTCTGACGGATTCGCTTACGTTCAGCTGACCAGCTCTCTGAATCCTCCAACTCAGGCTCTGGAGGAAACACAACATGTCTCATTTAAAATACTATACAACATTCCTGTTTTGGGCTTAATCTCTTTGACACTGAGGGACAGACGACCTCAAAGCTCTGTTCACGTCAAATTATAACACGGATAATTGATCTTTTGCTCTTTGCTCAATGGCGCTGCTAACACTACAAATAACTCCCCATCAGCCGAGTGATCACAGAGACAAACCAACAGCTCGGTTTGGGAGCGTCTGAGATAAGAAGTGGGATTAAGGCCAGAGTTTATAAGCAGAAATGACATAAGACTTTAGGGCTCTTTCATCATGTCTTATTTCGCCCGCGCTTTAATACGGCTGCTGTAGTACCTGACGCTGACAGAGAGGAATTCCCAGTGGTGTGAGTGTGAGAGAGACGGAGCGGGACAAGGGTGAGGAGGAGGAGGAGGGGCGCTCTTACCCTCTGGCTTCTTGTGAATCTGTCTGAACATGCTCTTGTACCAGTCTCTGGGCTTGTTCACACTCTGGTATAAGAAAAGGAGGGAGGTGCAGAAGGTAAACAGATCAGGCGACTCTGGCTTTGAGAAATACAACACTCAAGTCGCAGGGGCGAGGGTTACGAAAGTTCAAAACCAGACAGCAGGATGAGAAAAAAAACAAAAAAATGTTTACCGATCTGGAAGCGATGGGCATCCCTGTTTCATCCACAGGGCCGATTCCGGAGAATTTGATAAGCCTCTCCTCCCTGGTGGGGGCCCAGCTGCGAGGTAGGGTGGCAGAGGCCTGGGTGCCATTGGTCATGCCCCCTGAGATTAAAAAATAACAACAATACACTTTTTGTGATGCACCTCTATTTTTAGGAAATTTGCTTTTCAGCTGAACAACAAAGCGATTGTGTGATGCAACAGTTTGAGAATCCAGCTGTACCATGTGACTGCGATGGGCCATAATATGATGCGAAGCTGAGGGGTGTTTGGCCACTTCCATTAACCTCTGACACCTTGAGAGAGATAACAATTTTACACATCATCAACCACCGCGGTTGCACAACACGTCAGGAAACATGTGATGCTGCATTTTTCCACAGGGAGGAGCACTTGCTTCCCGAGAGGCGGCCACGGCTCCCCTTCTCCGGGGCATTTCTGCGCATACCTTGTGCTCTCCAGCTGGCAGCCTCGCTGAGCGGAAGGGGCTCAGCGGAGGAGTGGGGAGTCCGGGGGAGATGACCACCTCTTGTGTCAGCTCTGGCGAAGTTATGATCTGCTGACACGAGGAGACTCCGGGCTCCCTGGAGAAGACCATCCGGGAGCCGTTCGGATCGCCGACCACTTGTGAACGCTGCGCCAAAGAGAGGAAATGGGGAATATGAATGAATGCAAACAATGTGTGAACTTTGCTCCTGTCGTGTCCCTCTGCTGGCGCTGAGCAAACACCGCCCTCTCTGGGATGTCATAGGATGTCATGTGAACATGTTAGCGGCCCCGTCTGCTCCCCTGACAATAAGCGGTCTCAGTGGGGGAGCCTCAGATGAAAAGGCCCCTAATTTATTTAAAGCAGGGCCAGTGGGAAGTAGTGTTCCACCCACTTCATCATCTCTCTCGCCACGACTGCAGAAAGGCCTCATTGAAGGTGCAGAGTGGGGGCGCTGAAACAGGAGAGCACCATTATGAGCCCATTAACTCCCCATTCACCAGGCCTCCCTATTCTGCAGCCAGGGGGCGGAGCTGGGGCCACGGAGGTTGGGGAAGGGGTCGTCGATGTCAGCCCTCAAAGTCCAGCGGGGCTTGCCAGTCGTCTTGTGGTCTCCATGGTGATCTTTTTTTTTTTTTTACTGCCGCCTAATGATGGCCAGCCTAACTCCTCCTATTGGAGCCACTATGTGTTTGAATCAGGTGCTTTGGCCCCCTCTGGGTGGTTGCCGGGGGTCATGGGAAAGCCCCTCTGCCTCGTGGTAACGCTAGAACTGTTATCTGAATCCCAGAGCAAAGGCATGTTGTTGTGACACCTGACTTTAAGCTGCTTTTTTCACAATGTTGTTTGGTTGGCTGTATTCATTTGTCCTTATTCAACCTGATTATAGTGTTTTATACATCCCACTTTGCCTAATGTAGCTGGGTGTTACCTGCATCTGTTGTCTGTCCTCTTGCGTCTGATGTCAAATTTCCTGCCTCACATTCAGCGTACCTGCAAAAAAGCCACAACACGTCACTTTAACTTTCATTATAACTGAGATACTTCTGAATTGGCAGAAAACATTTCATTTCCCAAACACATGCAAGGCCGCAGTAAGAAAACACTCCATCACCAGTTTCTCTTTTGAGTTTCATCGCAGTTTTTGTGCCTGCTAATAACTATTACAGCTACAGAGGCACTGTAAAGTAAGCTTATTATTACATTGTGCATGATCAAAGAGTAGCTCACAGCAACAAAGGGTCAACACTCAATTAAATAATACTCCCTCGATAATAGTAGTCACATTTTTGAAGACTGTTTTTATGTAGTTTAAGGGGGGAAAGCAAAACCCCCTACAACTGTCATCACATTTTGTTTCAAATGTTTCTAAGCAGTGATTGGAGGGTAACGTTACATAACACAGCGGAGCTTTGCCCACTTCAAAGCAGAGAGTAGAACTCTTCTGACCTTGTGTTCATTGTTCAATTACACGAGAGAATGATGTTTTAAATGACCTGCGAAGAAATACGAGCATACAATGTTGAGACTCCTATTGTTTTCTCAATTGTATGTTTTGTTAAATCAGCTCAGTGTTTATTCTTTTTTGCCATTGTGGAGGCTTCAATTGCCATCAAACTGGTTTTAATAGTCCATAAATTGGATTGCGGATCCATCATTCGTAAGACATCCAAAAAGTGCCATTATACACCTTTCATTCATAACCATGCCTGTTGAATTTGAACCCTTTCAGTTCACAGTAGAGCTCAACAAATCCATCCGCATCAATATCCTACTCAGGCAGACTTGACGGGTGTTCCATGATCCCACCCCACTGGTATTTCAAAGGAAAGTTAGGATCACCCTTTTTCCACTGTTTCTTAGGAAAAACCCATCCAAAACAATGAGTGACTCACACAGCCAGCTCAACTCTTTCCCAGTCATAAGAGGCCGTAACGAGCGGCACAAAAAAAGCTCTAGACGATGGAGAGAGAATCTGAGAGCCGCTCCTGATCAATCGCACCTCAGACGAGCAGATTGGGATGCTGCCTCGACATCAAAGCCTCGGTGGGGAAGCAGGAGGGAGGAGGTCATTTCCGCTACTGCACAAGGGCGGGTCAGCACCTCATCTGCAGCGGCTCGTAATAACACGGTTGGCATGGAAACCGCCGCTACTGTTCTGCCCTGCATCCTGGGAAAGGGAATCCAAGCCATCTCTCTCCTCGGGAAAAACCAATCATATCTTGGGAAAACATGTTAGCGAGGCCTGGCTTCCAGCGCTAATGTATGTCAATTTTTCTCTATTCTGGTGGAAATGATGGCTTTGCAGCTTGGCAGGGACCGGTTGAACGTGGGCGTGACTACTACAGACCCGAGAGCCACCCAACACCATTTTGCACTGATGACTTTTCCATGTGGTGTCTGCAGCCGACCATTAGAGTCTATAATCACTGTTGGTAACTTTACGCACCGCTCTGTATTTCGGCGCGGCCGGCTGATAGAATCAATGTTCCCGTCTCCGGACAAACACCCATCTGAGTCATCATTTCTCAATAAACTGGGTTACGTAACAGAAAATAATGGGGAAAAGGAGGATTGTGTTTGTGACAATGTCATTTGACCCGTGACCTTTCATCGCTCACAGTCAGCTGATTATCTGTCCAACAAAAGGCAACAATGCACATAAGCGAAAGAAGAGCTTTAGCAGTTGGACATGCTGGTTCTCACTCACACACAAACACCCCCAACCCCTTAACAGGCTGCTGTTCACTCTCAGACCCCATCACACTGATGACCAAATAACCACATGAGTAATCCACTGGTATTTTACCGCAGAAACTGTCGCCACGCAATCTGCCTGCGAGCAAACAAAGGAGTTCCACACTGCTGACATTCAAACTCTTGACAGCTTGGCAAGCGACTGCAGCCCGACACAGCTGCCTTCTGTTCGACATATATGCAGGAGGGAGCGTGTTCCGAGGTCCGAGAGGGGCGAAAAGACGCGGAGAAGAGCTCTCTCGCTGTCCAAATAAGATAACTTGCCCAAAAGCTGAAGAGCCGCGGATGTGATGAGTCGGCTCCTGTCATAACAGCCTCTCTGAATTTCATTTCTCTGGGGATCAGCATCCAGCAGGGAGATCCTTCAGGGCCGCACGCACCGCCCTTCCGTTCAGAGCACCAAACAAATCCTTCCTAATAAGGGAAAATCAGTGTCGATATCTGGCAAAAAAAAAAAATCCCTGTCCAGCAGTCTGGCTCACCCTGAAACCCCCCCAGTACATTCTTATGTAATTACAGAGACTCCATAACAGTGGGCTGTCCAATGTGAAACCCCTGCTAGGTGAGACGGCCATTATTACTGCTGCATCCGCTCGTGGATGGAGGGGAAAACAGAGCCATAAAAGGCCCAGGTGCCTCTCAGCTGCAGACGTACCCAGACACTGACATATTTCTTGCCTGCTCCGTTCTGTTTTGGCCGCTCAATTAAAATTCACATGCTGCATCTTCGAGCTGTGCCTGACGGTAATTGAGGTCATGCAAAAATGAAAATCTTGGGATTTCAGTATGGAAATCAAGCTCTGTCCCTCAGGGAGTTCGTCCACTCCGCTGGAAGCAGCACAGGAGCCAGATGTGAGCGCGAGCCTGAGCACAGACGACTGCACAGGCCTCTGTGAACCGGGCTTTTAAGCGAGGCTGTTTTTTATTTCCGCCCTCTCCTTTCCTTTTTATCAGAAAGAAGCGGATGAGGAACTGGACTGTTATCTGAAGCTGCTGAGCCACGGCAGACCTCAGCAGCTACAAGGTCAGTGAACTTAACCACACCCCCGTGATTCCTGTGAATCACAATGGGAGGTTTCCACAAACGGGAATAGCAAAACATCAGCAATAGTAAAACTACTTGGAAAAAAATGACCAACAACCTTTTTTTATTTTTTGTTTTGACTCACTGATGACTGCTGAACTTCCTCCCGCTTCCATTAAAGGATGCGCCCGGGGGTCTCCCTGAGACCTCCCGCGACCTCCTCCTCCGCTGCACACAGAGCGCGCGGCATTGTTCTCGGCGGGAACGAGCCCGTCAAGGTGACCACACGGGGGCCCGTCGCGCCCGCTGACCCATGAACTTCCACCGCCCGTCGACGCGCCGCCAATAGGGCAACGATTTGTGGTCGGCGGGGAGAATAAATCATCGACGCGGGCATTTGATGGTCGTTGAGTTTTCAATGAAACAAAGCTGTCAGCAAGCGATCTCCATTCATTAACAGCAGCCTTTCACTCGGAGGGAGGCGGGGGGGGAAGTTAATCATCGACTCCATAAGGTGGGAACGGCTTCACACAGCTATGACGACGGGATGCGAGTCCTGCTTTGACCCAAACATGAACTTGTTGTTTGCTTAAGGTGGATTTTACTTGAGGGAGGACTGGCATGCTTCAAATTTGACACTAATCTTACAGTCTATTAAAGAGATATTTTACTGTGACCGAAGGGTGCAGACACGCTACAAACACAGAAACGCTGCAAATTTACGAAACAAAACGGAATTGCGCCAGAAAACTGAGGGATGGACCAATCCTGTGGGATCAGTATCTATTTCACCACGAGAGCGGGATGTATTTTCTCTATATTGATTGAAGACTTGGAAGAACTGGAATAAAAACGTACATTTTCTCTTTTCCATTTTCCCTGTCATTTTGAAACACTTGACCATAATCTTTAACAGCATTATAGGAAAGCAACCGATCTACAGCTTTTATTTTGTTCATTTAAAAAAACGTTATTAACAAAAACAAGTTCCTCTTGCTCAGCGGTTTTTTTTTTACTCAAAATTATCAGTCAATACGAAACAGTTCCACATCAACCGCCAGAAAGTTACAAACATTTCCGACATTTCCACCATTAATATAGAGTTTCTGTGTTTGCAGCGTGTTTGCAGCCATTGGCCACAGTAATATTGCCCCCCAAAATGAGGGTTCACTTTGTACATTGGCACCATCTTTTCATTTTTAGTTGAACTTTCCCTTTAACATTGCCTGAAGCAAACCAAAGGGGTTACGAGCATCCGTCTGCCCACACGGTTACACGCACCACAGCCTTGTTAAAAACCCCAAGAAAATCCTTCCTTTTAAAGCGGCGAGAAGGTAATCACAAGCACATTTTGTGAATAAATAAAGTCGGCATTTGTTTCCAAACATTGAGTCACGCTGCAGTTATGCCAGAGATGCTCGAGAGGGTCCTGCGAGGTCTTGAGCCGCGCTCACAACGCAGCAGATGTGCAAGACGGAGCCCATACAAGGGCCTGCAGGAGCGGCGAGTTTATGATATGCGGTTATTGGGGGATACACACATTTATCAGGAGGGGAGTGTTTCGCCTCCTTGTATGGTGCTCCTGCAGCCCGGGCGACGGGAGGAGGCTGCGTGCTTCTTGTCAATGATGGCAGACGTGTTCCATGGGGGGGGGGCTGTGAGTCACTGTGGTGCTAGTCCTTCAGGTATTTGCCCCCTGTTTAACAAACCTCAAAATGATTCTCATCGGCACAAAAACTGTCGCAATGGAGCTCGAGAATATCTGGAGGGAAACAAACTCTCATGGCTGTCATGTTGCATATCTACAATCCGAGTGCGGCCGGTGGATATGAGGCCTGGCAGCCGGACCCCCACTCATATCACAAAGGGAATCAGCAGCGGGTGTGGAAATCACCCTGACAGTGAGGGGGCGCCTCCGGTGACGCCCGCACCGCCAAGGGGCCATTATTGTGCATTCCATTTGCACTTGCAAGTCGGAATTTCCGAGTCAGATTTTTCTAATGGAACGCCCCCCCAAAGTCAAAACTCCTACTCGGAAAGTCGGGGAAATCCTTACTTGGGTCCGAGTTCCTTCACTCCTCTGATATGCGGTTTATGTAGCACTTCTGATTAGTTTTTGTTGCACTAAATCGGTCGTAAGGATAACGTTTTGTGGGAAATAAAAGCCATGTAACTGGAACGCCGATAACGCTCCCAGCTCCGGCCTCCGACTCCCCGAGATAAATGGAACGCTGCATCAGACCTTTGTGGAGCAGAATGGGGACTAATTCTCAAAGAGTCTTCCCCAGCTGTGGTTGACATCACAGGAGCTGTCAGAGCACACACACACACACACACGGTGCGCAGAGCAACCAGGACCGGCATGTTGGGTGACCGCCGCCCACGCTGCCCCTCTGCTCCCACTGTCAAAGCTCATCCGAGTTTGACACCGGGATCAGCCTGTAAGCCGCAAGCAGTCAGACGGGTTACTCAACTCACGTGCAAAAGAGAGAGGGAGAGAGAGAGAGAGAGAGAGAGGCGGTGACGCAGCCACACCTGTGATCCTATCAGTCTTTCTCCAAGGGAACTTCCTGCTCTCCACTCACCTGCAGCGAGTCGGCAACCAGCGTGCGCGCCTCCTCCTTCCCTCCCTGCTCGTCGTCTGTTCCACTCATGAACTAACCAGGACACACAACCTCTCTCTCTATCTCTCACTCTCTGCGTGTCTCTCTCTCTCACAACACACACACACTCCCAGCCCTCGCCCTGCCTGCCTGCCTGCCTTGTGTGGAGGACTTCCCGGTTGACAGGCATCGCCATAGCAACCTGCGGCCCTGCTCAAAAGGCACCGTGCTCTTGGCTTGTCAGCTCAGGGCACCTCCTCTCTCTCTCGCCCTCGCTCTCTCTCTGTGTGAACGAGCCCCATTGTTGTGATGAGGTGATATTTCACGGGCCGGGGTTAACGAAAGGGGACAGCAAATAGTTCATCACCTCCACTGCCCACACGCTGCCCACTGACTCCATGGCACCTCCACTTAACTTTATCTCTCCAACCCCCCCACCCCACCCCACCCGTGTGTGTGTGTCTGTGTGTACAGCCGGAACACACACCTTGCTGTCACTGAATAAAGCAACACATCTACTGCTGATCACAAGAGCAAAAAGTCATTTTGGGGCTAAACCGTGTGTGTGAGCGTGTGTGTGTGTGCATGTGCGCGCGTGTGTGTGTGTAACTGGAACACACACTTTGCTGTCGCTGAACAAAACACATCCACCGCTGATCATACAGTAGGAGAGAAAAGTCAGTTTGGGGCTAAACCGTGGTGCGTGTGTGTGTGTGTGCGTGTGTGTGTGTGTGTGTG
>CAESWR010001657.1:100870-115358 GCA_903171835.1 Mullus surmuletus | reverse complement strand
GGAGGAGGGGGAGGAGGGGGAGGAGGTTAGAGTGTTTGTGTGGCACGCAGAGAAAAAGAGGAGAGAAGCGGTCGGAGAGCAGGAGAGAGAGAGAGAGAGAGGGGAGACTGTGTGTTCGTTTCACCGCCTAATCAGTTTTCCTGGAGGATCTGCAGCGGGCGGGAAAAAGGAGATCAGGTGTCATCTTCTCCCATCGCGATTGAGAGCATCATAAAAGTAAGGACTCCTCTTCTCATCAGCATGCAAATCAGAGATTCCAAGGGAAAGATGCACCGCATGGAGTTGTAGAGATGTTCCCTTTGCTCATTTCAAGTCATGTTAGTCAGATAAACAGGGAAGTTGGAATGTGAGGATGTAGGAGTGGTGATGAACACATGCGTCCTTTGACATTTTTTGTTGTTGTAATCAAAGCCCACGAATGCCAACTCACAGGAGACAGACAGCGCAGACATTCAGTGTTCTCCAACCCCGTCTTCTCACTTCATCTCTTTGCTTCAAAACATTTCCGCTTTAACAGCACTTTGCATCGTATCTCTCCATCCGTTTAATGCCATGTAATCGTGATTTCATCCCCTGGAAGCACAGGGAGGGGAATCTTCTTCATCTTCTCTTCCTGCTCAGTCAATTAGACGTGTTGTGGGAAGAAAGAAAAAAAAAGACTTTGAACCTCTGATCCATATGCATGAATTCGTTCATGCAGCCTCACTGAGATAACAGCATCTCTCTCTGAGTTATGTGCTTCCGTTACACTCGGAATGTAATTAAACCGGATACACACACTCGCACACACAAATAATCACTGTAATGATGTGATTTTCCCTCATAATAATTAGTCAGAGCCGGCCGCCGATTTCGGAGCGAGCGGCAATCAAAGCTGTCTTGTTACAGGCCGATGCACAAACGAGGTCAGCGAGATTGTGTGAATGATACACAACCTGTGTCTGAACTATGCAACACACACACACACACACACAGGGATGTAGGGGCTTTGACAACCCGTCCTGTGAGAATCTCCCCCTGCCCCAGTTTCCCCTCTCCCAGAAATGCAAAGAAAACCAGAGCAGCAGCTGGAGAGGAGACATGTGGAAGTGGTGTGTGAGGACGTCGCTCTCCCTCATGCCCCCCCCCCCACCCCCCACCCTTCGGCCCCCGTGTGAACGAGCCACAGAACAGGATTTCACAGTTCACAGGCTTTAATGAGCTGATGTCCATCACCGACGCCGAACACCTCAGCAGGCCCCGGCGACATCATCACGCAGCTTAGCCGCACAATGAGCTTTGTGCTCGAACAAAACTACAAGGCTATTTTTAGTTACATATGTGATCCAACATATGCTCGGCGCTGGAGGCTTTTTTTTATTTTTTTCTATTCCAGAGCAGAAAATGTGCACCGGGCTGGTGTTGAGATGTGGTTGCGCTCCAGATAAATGCACAGGAAAAGAGTATCGAGTGATATTGAAGGACGCGATGGCAAGTCGAGATGCAGGAAAATTGCAAGTGAGCCGGAGGAATGAAGGCCTGAAAGCGAGAAGGGATGACCAGGCTGCCTCCATCAGTTTATGGGGAGGGGGTGACAGCTAATCAAACACATGATAGGCTGACCGAATGATCCTCCAAGGCTGTGTGCAGCAGCCTGGATCGACTGCAGCCACGAAGATATCACCATACATCACCTGCTGCCGATGAGCTGCCCAGACAAACAACGCAAAAGCAGCATTTTTCCCCCTCAAACTGCCAGAATCTCACCACAGAAGTCCAACAGGAGATCTTTCAGGAGGTTACCTGTCGCTTGAATATTTGCTGACCGGTCCGGCCGTGCTCCCTCACCTCTCCCAATTCCCAATTTCCCACAGGTGCACAGAGGGGGGGGGGGGCTGCAGACACACAGTTGCTGGGCGACGACTGTAGGTGGATTATGAAATGCATGGGGGAAATCAGAGGCCAGTCACTCAGCTGGGAGCGTTTCAAGTTGCGTAATGATTGGAGATGTCATTTAAGGGCAAGAAAAAGGGGGGTGGGGGTTGGGGGGGTAGCAGGGCAGTGGAGGAAATAGACACCAGGGGTTGTGTGAGGCTTTGTGGTGTTGCTGCTGAACTGCTTTTCTTTTTTTCTTAGGTCTTTTCAAGCACTGGAACAATTTAATCTCTGTAAGCAGATGTTGCCACTCGGTATTACACTTCCTGATCACTTCTCCTAACCGCTCCTCTTCAATCTCTGGCTTAAATGGCAGATGACGGAAACAGAGGCTGCCCTCTCCACGCCCTGCAACATCCAGATATGCGAGGTGACCTGCGACTCCTTCCGCATCATGTGGGACATGACCATGGAGGACACGGCTCGGGCCACGCACTTCTTCATCGACCTGAGCCGCAAAGAGAGCCGGGACCCCAACCGCTTCAAGCACAGGGTCCGGCAAGCAGCACCCAAATCATATGCGCCTAAAGTCCTGCTCCGACTCACCCAACCTCAGTGCTTTGCTGAGGTGCTCTCGGGTTCAAACAGACATTATGCAGCAGTCTGAACATAGAAAACAGCGGTTGCGCCCTTTCAGTCACTTCCAATACGGTCGAGAGGGAAAATGAGTGCAGTCATCGGCTTCGGGGGCCGGTGACTCACTTGAACATTGTTTCCTAAAAAATGGACAAAACCTGACAAATGCAGCTGCAGTGCCAAGCAATTTCCATTTTAATTATTCCCAGCCCACACCATTAAGAACACAAATTTGGGAGATTTTAGACTAAAAGACTGGCGTCATGTATTCTCAGACGTGGCGGAGGGCCCCAATCCGTATTTGAGTGGCTTTTAGTCCCACACACACACGTTTATCTCTGTTTCCAAACTGCGCTTGGAGAAACAGCTGACCTTTAAACGTTGCTTGGCTGCCCACGAAGATCAGCTCGTGCGTCAATTCAGTGTCTGTCGAAGTGCAGCGTTTATCGTGTTCACCCTTCGCTGCAGATGCAGAGTGCCGTCTCTGATGCTCGCCTTTTATTGCAGCTGAAATGTTACAGTTGAAAAGGGGGAGGGGGGGGGGGTATCAAAGTCGAGGCTGGGGTAGTTGCTCCCGGATGAGTGCATCGTCTCTCTGATGCGCGACTGTGGCATAAACAAAACTTACATCAGCAATGTTGCCATGGATATGTGGACCTCTGAGCCCGGCGCAATTAGCAGTGCTTCTCAGACGCCTCGGCCAAAACAAAAGCCGCTGATTCAATTAGATGTATCCTAGTTACTGCAGCTCCAAGTGGAGCATCATGTTAATAAGGCAAAGTTTACGGAGGCAGATGCTCGACTTGACAATCCCATTTACATCCCTTTTGAAATGCTAATGTGACTTGCAGCAGCATGTTCTGGCCTTTCATTCCGTCCTCCTCTGCCCTCCTCTGCCCTCCAGGACGTGCCAACCAAGCTGGTGGCGAAGGCCGTGCCCCTCCCCATGGCGGTGAGGGGCCACTGGTTCCTCAGCCCTCGCACCGAGTACTGCGTGGCCGTCCAGACGGCCGTGCGACAGGCGGACGGCGATTACCTGGTGTCCGAGTGGAGCCAGGTGGTGGAGTTCTGCACGGGGGGTAAGACGGGTTCACGCCTGACAGCCGGGAGTAGCTACGCGTCCTTCAGTGGGAGAGTAGAGAGCAAAGTTATGTAAAGGGGGGGAAAAAGCTGCAGTACGGAAATGGAAAACATTATTCATTAGTCATTTGCATTTGAAAGCGGGGCAAACTTGTGAAAAAGGCTGCCATCAACTTTCGCAGACTATGCCATGGAGCACCTTCAGCAGCTGCTTGACAAGGCCAGCGGCTCGGCGGGGAGGCTGCTGAAGTTCTCTGTGTTTTATCGCAACCAGCACCCAGATTACTTCGACTGTGTCAGGTCAGTGCTGCATTTCAACACTACACCGTCTGCTGTGTGTGTGTGTGTGTGTGTACGTACCGTGGCCAGCAGCAGCTATGGTTAGTTACTTCTAAGTAGTTTTTTACTGTAGCAAATCTGACATCATCAAATTGTATGACTTTCAAACTGTAAAATACACACTCACTTACAATGTATAGCTTAAAGACAGTATATTAAAAGGTTTTATTGGTTTTTTATTATTAATAATTACCACATCCTAGATTATTTATTATTCAAACTTGTATTCTTTGAAAACATACAGTGAAATTAGGAGAGCTGCTCCAGTCAGGTGGAAACACATTCCCCACACATTCATCCAGCCGCACAATCATGAATGGTAAACATAAAGTTGGAACCAATAAATCAAGTATTAAGTAGTAACTATATTTTATATTGTGCTGGATTATGATAATGAGAATACTGAGGGAAAGCCGCTGACTACTTTGGCAGGACTTAATAACACCCTATTTAACAGATATCACATCATTTTGTAGCTCTCAGCTCGGGTTTCTCTTCTTCCAAAAGGCCTCCAGCTATGGAATATTTTTGGGTCGCCTTGCATCTCTTTCAAAATCCACCCACAGATTCTCTGTGTGCGACTGTGCATTGATGTTGCCTGTGTTTTACACATCACAGTATGTTTACTTCTGCGCCCCAAAAATAAGGTCAGCACACCAAACTTTTGCGTATGATTCTGACGCTAATGTTCTTCTCCTTCGGATCAGAAATGAGTGCGGGGGGCTGATGCGTCCCGCCCTCAAAGACAACAGCGGGAGTCACGGTTCTCCTATAAACGGCAAGCTGAATGGGGTCTTCTTCAGCTGCAACACGGAGTTCGACACCGGCCTGCCCCCCAGAGACTCCCCGTACGGCCCCCTGCGCTTCCAGATCCCGGCGGGAAACCTGCTGAACCCCAACATCTCCCTGTACTTTGCGGACTTCTACTGCATGTACACGGCGTATCACTACGTGGTGCTGGTTCTGGCCCCCGTCGGGTCGGAGGGAGACACCTTCTGCCGCACCCGCCTCCCCCTGCTGGACTTGTCCTCCAACCCCTTCCTGACGTACGCTGCCCCCCAGAGGCCGGGGGAGGAGCCCCAGTTCTGCCACGCCAGCGACGTCATCCTGGAGGTGCTGTTCACGGAGCCGGTGCGTTTGGATCTGGGAGGCGTGGAGCAGATCAGCGGGCACCACCAGCTCATGAGCCAGACCACCGCCAACGCCAAGAAGGACCCCAGCTGCAAGGTGTGCAACATCAGCGTGGGCCGCTGAGGAGTGGGAGTGTGGGAGCGCGGAGATCACGTCATGTAGGTCGAACGGCAGTGGAAACAGCCCACCCCAGGAGACGAGGGGGTCTGCATGCTGCTTCCCCTCCTCCCCCCTCCCCTGGCCTAGAATAGTCAATATTAACTAGCAGGACTCCTTCATGATCACAGCTGGAATCACACTCTGGACGTGACAGACTTGGGAAAAACAGTTTTTAGTCTCTTTATGGTGTTTACAAATTGTTTTTCCATTTTTTTTAACGTATTTGAGTTCTGCCCTTGTATATTATTTCATTTTTGTTTGTCACTGGACTGCTGGTTTGTGTTTGGTTTACAAGAAAAGTGTTTAAAACCAACCTAAAGTTGCAAAGTGCTGAACTGGTGCCCCTTGAAACATAGCTAAAGTAGCTATTTTCACGACGTTCTCTCCACAAATGTGGCGTCAAATCATTGATGCCACGTTGCAGCTTTCTATTGTCGTCTGCGCCGCTATTTTTAACTTTGCTGCTTCTTCACAAGTAGAAGGGAGGAATGTCTTTTAATCCTCGCCGTCAATATCGTGAGCGACAGACAGGATGCGGTGCGTGATGAAACCAGGCCACGTGTAAAACGTGTCAAGCTCGGAGGGGGAATGCGATGGGGGGGGTGAGACGGTCGCACAAAGCCCCCCACCATCAGTCTCTGTCAGCTCTATAAACAGGGCTGGGCTAAGATTAGCTTCTCTCCTGCTATGGGGATTGTATTCGCCCCTGCCCAGTAATCTCTGACCTATTTGGGAATCCCAGAAATGCCCAAAGTGAAAAGGATCCCCCCCCCCATATTCAGCAATATATGATTGGGGAGGGGCCAAAATATAGGACAGGAGTGTGTAGGTCAATCCTTTATTTTGAAGGATACTGGAAAAGGAAATGACACACAGTTGTAATAAAAAGGTGCCAGTTGAATAAAACAGAAGTCACAAAAAAGCCCAAAGATTAATGAAAAATAAAATCACAGTGTGCTCGTGTATTGAAATAGTATCTCTCGGCCGAGCGCCTCATGCCCTGTCACTTATTTTTTTTGCACAACAGAGATGTGAGTTCACACACACATAAACGCTGTAATTCTGTCCGTTGTTGTTATCCCAGTAAGTGTGACTCTGCCCCCTCGGCGAGTAGCGTAAACAGAACTCTATCTTTCTCTTGGCATCCAGCACTTTGGGAATGGGAATATCGAATTCAAAGATGTCAGTCTGTGGTCCTCCGAAGCGTTTCTGGAGGTACGTGCAGGCCACGTCCCTGTAGCTCTGCCACGAGTCGAAGGTGACGCGAACGCACACGTCCTTCTGGAAGGTGATGTTCCGGACGCGCGCGGTCCCCTGCAGGGCCTGCTCGGTGACGCTGCAGCTCTCCAGGGTCACCATGCTCTCGGCCAGCTTGGCGCGAAAGGCCTGGAAGTTCGCGGAGGGTTGCGGGAAGCCCAGCTTGAGCTGCGTCCCCGGGCAGCAGGTGCTCACGGTGCAGCTGTAGCCGTCCTCCGTCATCCTGCCCAGGCCCTGCAGCGACGGCAGCAGGTCCAGGTCGGCCGGATCCTCCTCGTCGGAGAAGACCCGCACGGCGGTGAGCGAGAGCCCCTTGGAGTCGGCGAAAACCACATGCTTGTTCTTCACGGGGATGAAAAAGTCGTCGTCGTCGTAGTAGTCGTAGTAGTCGTCGTTAAGGTCCTCGAGGAAACCTGAGAGCGGGTGGTTGAGGTAGACTTGGCTCAGGATGTCGGGGAGTATCTGCTCCGAGGCTGCCGCGCGGATGCACGGTCGCAGGGGCTTCAGGATCGGGACCCACACGTGAGGACACAGCTGTTTGCTTTGGTTCAAGCACAGGCGGACGGCGATCTCCACCAGCCCGGCCGACTGCGCCATGGAGCCCAGGCCGAAGGCGGGGAGGACACTTTGCAGGAGACAAAAGAGGTTTCAAGAAGAAGAAACAAAGTGTAAATATAAGAAGAAAATAGAAATATAATATTAAAATAAAATATGAGATAAGAATAAATAGGAACAATGTGCACTACTGTTTACACAGAAAAATAACTTTAACTGGTTACAGATATTCACAGATATGCAGTAGTATTTACACATGTATATGGTGACTGCAGTGCAGGGTGTTTTTCAGGTTTGTAGTGCAAAAAGTGGTACAGTGCAATATTCTGATTTGAAAAGTTATTCCAGTCCAGTGTGTGCAGAAGTACAGGCACTTGCTCCCCTCTAACACATTATTGAAGGCTACACAACGTTACGGTGAGTTTTACACAAGCTCTTACGTTGAGTCGGTCTCCATGCTGCTCATCTTTGTGTTATCCTTGGTGTCGCCCTGCAGTTCTATACAAATATATCAGCAGTAAAAAAAAAATTATATATCTATTGAATACTTTCAGAAATCCATCAAATCTTAAGTTCTACTCACAGTCTCTGATGTTCAGTGCGTCGTCGTCTGAAGTCTAGCATTCCTTCACCCAACGGAAAACATTGCCGTCTATTTATACGGCTTCAGTTTACGATGTCACACGCTTCACTCCTCCCTCTGCACTCGCCTGACCGATTAACTGATACTGTGACTTTGGGTTCCTCTGATGTTGAGATCTGCAAACTGTGCAGTCTTTCAGAACAGACGTCTTTCTTTGCAACAAAGAGGTTTGAAAAGTGCTTGTTTACATTGCAGAGGCGTCGCTTTAAACAAAGCTTGTGGTGTTTAAACGCAGAAACCACACATTTGATTCTCGGTCCAGAATCTCCTGTAATCGGCCTAAGAAAGTTTAAGTGAAAGCGTTGCCTCGGAGGTTCCCTGTTCAGATCTCCTCCAGGACGGACAGGTCAGTTAAGTATAACCCTACTCCCCGCTGCGTTGTGGAAACTATCCCGACCATCCTGGGCTCCACTCTCGTCACTGTCGATGAACCGTGGCCTGGATCACAGCCCCTCTGCTGGTTGGCGCCCGTCCCGAGGGGATCACACTCCCGTCGGCCTGCCAGCATGCGTGACGCTGACGAGTGCCGGATTACAAACAACTCCCAGCATGTCACAGAGCTGAAGAAGATATACACACACACCCTTCTTTTTGCCCCTGCGTGACCCGCACTAGAATTTGCATGTTGTACGTGCACATGCACACATCCAGATGATTGAAGAAGTCCAAAAGCGGAAGCAAGAGATCCCAATAGTCAAGGCTGAACCAGTGCACAGAAAGTTGCACACAAATCTCACAATTCAATTTATTTTTCTCCTAAAAATCCACAGTTTTGACTATTTTGAAGTAATTGTCCTCACAGGGTCCATTTACTGGTAATGATGCTCTTTGTGCTGCCAAGAAAACGGGAGTGTCATTAGTAATTTGACAATGCTGGATTACTGCGTCTCATCGTGGCGGGATCAGCGGTGCGGTTGCGGGCGATGACAGTCTGTTGACTTGCAGTTGTTTGGCAGAGGCTGCTCTCTGTTCCAAATCCCTTATTAGTTCCAATTACTTGGCAATTTGTGCGAGGGCAAACAATGAGCGCTGATTGCTCCCACCAAAACTCTTACATAACGGCGCTATTGGCACAATTATGTCTCGGAGAATGCAGTGGTCCACACATCATTTACAACTGAAAACACACAAACAATGCGGTCAGCTGTGACCTTTGTGCACAAGTGTGGTGAAAGTGAGGAGATGCACAGAAATTTTGGAAATCACTGAACTTCAGAGGAAGCTATAGACAGCTACGGACTTCCCTATCAAACATGCACACACATTTTCTGCTTGCAACTGTGGCAGTGTCACGCGCACCTATGAAATTTCATCAGAGCACCATTTGATTCAGCGGCATGGAAAAAGGCCAATGTTGCAAGTTGTCTGGATATAGTAACAAGTGCTGAACATAAGAAATGAACGCGTATTAAATGGACTTGGCTTTACAGACGCCAACACACCAGCAGACTGAGATTATGTAACCAAGTCTGTGTCATGAAACGATGATTAAAAACAACCAAAGATATCGCAAAGAAGCTGCAAAAAAAATGTTTGGGTTCAGGCTTAATTTCATACAAGGCCATTTACGTCTATTAGCAGCCCTGTATGAACGCCACCATAATGTCTCTCTTTGTGTCACACACAACTTGATCCTGTTGGCTGTGAAAATGATGGACTTCCTGGAGGTGACCTTTGCAGATCTCACAGTCCGTTCCTTGAGTGCTCAGTCCTCTGAAAGCCAAATCTTCCGCACTGCCGGAAAAAAACCTGAAACGTAAAACGCAAGTGTGCGTCAATCAAGGTGCAGTTGCGAGTTGATCACGTCGTGACTCTAGAAGGAGGCTTTTCTTTCATGATCTGTTGCCAAGGAACAATGAGGCATGCAAAAAAATAAATAAAAAAAGAAAAGAAGGGAGAGCTAAAAATAAATCCCCATGTCATTGCAAAGTAGTTGCTTATGTAAGATCTGCACAAACAAATTAGCAAATGTCGAGCAGAGGGTGCGAGGTGTGTGTCTCAGAAAGGTTTGTTGTTACTCACCAATGACATTTAAATCAATTGCACGGCTCCACTGGAAACGAGCGGCGCGATGGTTCGATAGCGCATTAGATGCTGAGAGCCCTCCTCCAGATCCACAACGTACTCCCTGAGAGAGGAAACAACAGCAGCGTGATCAGTTGTTTCCAATGCGGGACCATCTAACATCTGCAAAAAGGTAACACTGCCCCCTACTGGATCAACACAAACAGTTCAGTACCTCTGGTCGTCTGTTTCGGGCTCAACCAGGATGTTCTCCTGCCTCTCCTTCACTCGCAGGAACACGAAGGAGTCCAAGCAGGGCTCCGGTACTGCGGTTTATTAGAGAGAGTGGAGTCAGCGGGGACGGTCGGGGGGGAAATGTGACGACAAACGGCATCAACTGCGTGAAAAATGCAATGTACCTGCTTTCAGCATGTCAACTGTCTGCAGGTTGGAGGGCATTCGCTTCAGCGCTACGGATTTCAGGTACGTTTCTGTGTTTGCGTAGTACCTGAGGGACACGAAAAGAGGAAAAAAAATCTCACATATAAAGAGAAATCTACAAAAGGCTCCGATATGCATCAACGACCACCTACTCTTTGGCAAAAGCGTATTCTTCTGGTGAAAGCAGAGACGGATCTCCTTCCCCTCGAGACTTCTCCCTCTCCAGGACATGGGGGAAGAATTTTTCAATCTAGACATGGAGGAGAAAAAAGAGCGTTGAGAGAGAGAGGACGAGCCGGTATGAGAGCATCGTCGGCCTCGGAGCAGCTTCGACCCCACCGACCTTCTGCAGGCGGGAGCGCAGGTAGCTGCACAGAACAAAGCGGATCCGGTCTATCTCCATGCGGTGGATGCTGGCCTTTGCGTCTCCTTTCTTCACCCGCTGCAGGTTGTCTTCCTTTGGAGGGGAAAAAGCCACATCAATAATTCACTTTTATCTGCATTTTGTGAGTCGTGATGCAACAAATGCAACAGAATCATGGGGTCGAAACCTTACGTTGCTCTTCTCCATCGATCTCACACCAGACATAGATTGTGTGTCAGAGGCGATGATCTCACCATGTGTGTCAGCTGCTCCATCACACACTCCACCACCTCGGACTTGTTCTCCAGCAGCTCCGGGGAGAACTTCTCATTGAGCCAAGCCTGCACACACACACACACACACACACACACACACACACATATATGGATCTCAATCCCAGTTTCCCACACAGAAGGCATGTTGGGGAGCATGTTTCTGGCCTCACCTCCTCCAGCTTGGCGATGAGCTCCGCCGGGGTCATGACCTCCTCCTGACTGTCATCCTGGTTCAGGTCGTCGTCAGACAAAGCGTCCGTCATTTTTCTCCTACCGTCGTTTGCGACGACCTTTGACCTAATAACGAGACACCCCGACCCGAGAGTTTAAACTACGTTGATAGATAATCGATTAAATTGCCGACGTGGAGCCAGAAGAAACCCCCGCGAGGTCTGTTATTGACCTCCGGCAGCGTGCTGAAGGTTTTTCCCGCACTGACTCTTGTTTATTCCCGCCATTGGCGCTGTTCTCGCGAGATCTGCGCGGGCACATTTAGCCCCGCGTTTTGTTTGCAAGGCTGAAACGTCCCAGGGTAAGTTGCTATTTTAAAGAAAACCCGCCGACTATAATACTTACTTTTATATATATTAACGTTATTCTTTACGACTTCAATTTTTACGACATGAAAAAGAGTTTTTTAATCAGACGGCGGGGAGCGACGCCTCCTAGCAGTCTGCTCTGAGGGCAAAGAAATTCAAGGAAGTACCAGCATGGCTACCATTGAGATGGCATGCAACAAGTACTGCAGGGAAACCAATGTGTGGTATAAGAATGAGTCACATTAGTGCCTTATTAAAGTTACATGAGAAATTGAGAGGCTAATGTTGAGTAATTTACTGCAAGTGGACATTCTGGAGTGGAAGGAATGACGTCAAAGTTAGGATCCAGCATCCTTCTATAGGTCAGCACAGCTCATCATCTCTGCAGAATTTCCACTATACTGTTAAGCGTCATCTGAGTGTGAATTTCAGCAGAAATGCCATCATCGGCTCCACTTGCTCCAGCTGGCTTGTTTCAATAACATTGCATCTTGCGGCAGAGTCTCTTGTCTGATTTCCTCTTTCTGTTTCCTCCTCGGTGCTCTTGCTCTCAGAATTCTTGGTTATTTTCGACACTGATGTTCTTGCATCCGTTGTGGCATCGTGCCACCCCAGTGACCCTAATTATGCCACATCATTTTTCTAATTTGCTTCCTCTTCTTTTTGTGTGGCGCAAAACACAACCTGGAATGACTTTGTATGGACTCGTACAGACACCAGACGGTGCCACGATATTCTGTATAACTCTGACTTTTTTTCGAAGACGGTTAGTAATTGTGCAAACTGGGTGCATTGCCGGTAAAACTGTGAGCCAATGCTTTAGTCATCATGTCGCAACTCATAAATGTCCTTGGTTCTCTCATTTAGTAATGACCCTCTTATGCCTTTGGTTTATAGGAGTGGTGGAACACTGGCCGGGCGACTCAGTCATTTACTGCCAAATAATTCCCAATTAATCCAAATTAATTATCAATACTATTTATACCACCACTACTAATAATATTGCTAATAAGAAATGATCAATTAGAGATTTCTAGAGCAACACACAGAAGACCAAACGATTCACTTTTTTTTTTAAATATAAAAAAACATTTATTTGTGTTTGTATTTTCACATCATTGACATTTAATTTAATTAAATTACATCCGACAAACAACGAAATCAACATGTGAAGCCACATACAGTACTCAACCGCATCCTCCTGTTCAATAAATGTCACAATACAGTTCGGCGGCAAAAAATCTTTTCCCTCAAAATTAACTATCGATTTCACTTCCCTTCAGTCTATTTTTGCTGTGGTCTGAGAAAGTACACACAGCGAGGCGGCTCCTTACAGTAACGGTTTCCATGGGAATGGCGGGGTGATGAAGCCACAGAAGCAAATCATTGTTTCAGGTGTCTGCTTACTGTGTCATTTCCAAAACAAAAAATAAGATTCACGTTCAATGCGGTGGGCGGGTGCCTCTGGTTGGAGATTCACAGTTTGTGCGGGTAAATGGGGCTCATGGTGGGCAGAATGTACCCCATGTTGGGGTTCAGCAGGGGGATGGAGTAGGGGTACGGGTAGACGGCGGAGTGCGCAGGACTCACTGGGAAGTGACGGTACAGCTGCTGAGGCTGCGGTATTCTCATCCTGCTGGGGAAGTATGCGTGGTGCGCGGGGGGCTGGTGGCGAGAGTCTCTCCCCGATTTGTCGTAGCCCGATAGGACGCAGGACAGTGGGAGGGTGACGGCGGGGGCGGCGTGGGACAGACTCTGCACGGCGGGGGGAACCTTTTGCAACATTGTCCTGGATTTGTCCTTCTTCTCTGTCTGGTAAAGCCACTGCAACCCGCCTTTCGCCTTCTTGGTGCAAGCGTGCGAGTCGTCCTGATGCATCACCCTGCTCTGATGGATCTTGTAACCCGGCCAGACGGGGGCCGGACGGGGGAGGGGCACCGTTTTCGGGACCACTTTGGTGAAACTCGAAGTCGACGTCGGCGCCCAGTCGGACTTAGTGGCGTAAGTAGCGTAAAAAGGGTGTGCGAAGTGTTTCACCTGACCTTTGAGGGGGTCCGGGGTCAGCGAGCTCACAGGGGGTGTCTCTTTTTTGGGTCCTGTGGGATCTTTCGCGAGCCGACTGCAGCTCAGAGACGCGTCCTCACCGCCGCTGAACGAGCTTTTCGCAGAACCGGGCCGGGCGTGGGCTTCTGAGCTGGACGCCGCTTTATCGTGGTTACCCGCTGGGGCGTCGTCTGAGGAAACGGAGCAGGGGGAGGCGCTCCGGGACGAAGACGAGGACAGAGGCTGCGGCGAGCCGTCGGAGGAGTTGCAGTTCCTGCCGGACGAAGCCCAGCCCGGAGACTGGGAGCAGTGGATGACGGACGGCCTCTCCTTCTCCTCGCCCTGCGGGCTGGCCGGCAGGTTCAAGCTGGCCTGAGCCATGCGTTTCTTCTTCTCCAGAGGGGAGATGACCTCTCCCGCCGACGCCAGCATGTGAGAGGGCCACGCGCTCGCCGCCGGCACCTGCAGGTGTTGCGGGCAGGCGTAGACCGAGGCGCACAGGCACAGGTCGGCGGCCACGTGGCCGGTCTGGGAGCGCTCGGGGGTCGCCGGCCAGAGGGCGGAGTGAGGGTGCATCGCGGCGTCGCTCTGACAGGCGGCTTCTGGACTCTGCAAGAACAAACAATGGCTCAGGGACCGTATCAGACAACACGGATAAGGACGGCTCAGCTGTTTGAGCTGCTTCCTTCTTTGAGGCGCTACTGGTGCATCAGAGAGAGAACAAACGGACTGGAAAGCAGTTTGTTTTCCGAGAGCCATCGCCACCCCGAACGCTGACATGACACAACCACCGCCATCAAGATAACGTTCAGTGTGCAATACATCTATCAGTGCAGTACATCTATAACTGTCACCGCTGCTGTTCTGTTCAACACCCCGTGCAATTTCATTTATTTATTATTAAACACCCGCTGCAATACATCTCTACATTTCCTGTTGATATTAGCCAGTATTTATCTTGTTTCAATTTCATATTTGTAATATAAGGTAATATTTATTTTTAATCATATTTTGTAATTACATTTAATATTTTTATACTTATTTTTATGTTGTTACCATGTGCACTGAAAGTGGGAGAAGCTCTCGTTGTACAATTTGTATAATGACAATAAAGGGCATTCTGTTCTATTGTATTGTATTGTATTCTGATTCAACCGACAATCAGATT
>CAESWR010001657.1:67264-97950 GCA_903171835.1 Mullus surmuletus | reverse complement strand
CCCCCCCCCCCCACACTCCCCCTCCCCAGCCTGAAAGAAATTGACAATGCCACTATTTGTGGTTTCCAGAAAGAAGAAATGAAACCCTGGACGCTTGCAGAAATAAAATCATCAGTTAGAAAGCTTTGAGGAGCAGAAGCTGCTGATGAGGATCGCCGCGTCGGTACAAATGAAGAAGTCATTTTGTTGTCATTCCTGGCAGTGCGAACACCTGACCGAAACTGTGCGAATCGCCGTTGTTGTCGATGTCGGGGGCCGCGATGACTGCACGCTGCGCCAGATATTTGAATGTGAAACTTCGCGCTCTGCCTCTTTGTCGATAAATTTCGACACAAAGTGGATGCGAGAGAAAACCGCAGTCAATATTTTAGTTTGAATCACCGCACGCAGGGAGCTGCTTTTATTTCTGTGGCAGTCATTGTACAACGAAACGGCTCGGGGCGGTTTCATATTGAATCAAGTTCCTCTATGCGGTTCCTGGTTCCCAGAAGCGGGCCTCCAGAGTGAGTAATAGCGAAGGTGCAGGCCTCCAAACTAAGATGGCCCCCGACTGAGTCATTGTGTTCCCAGCCGCCGGCCGCCGCTCGCCTCTGTCACCTGCTCGTCCCGTCGCCCCGTTTTTTTTTGTTGTTTTGTTTTGTTTTTTTTGCAAATCAAATGTGAAGTGCGATTTGCATCTAAAGGTGCGCGATGGTTACGGCAGACGGTGTGTGAAAACGGGGGTATTCTGGAAGAGCTTTTTTTTCACTTTCAGAGATTGTTTTCAGATGTGATTCACAAAACTCTCGGGTCGGGGGTTTACGTATGTGTGTGTGTGTGTGTGTGTGCGTGTGTGTGGGGGGGGGGGTGTTGCCTACAGGAAACCGAGGCCTCTCTGCTGCAGATTTCACTACAGACCAGAGTGCGAATATCATCTTATCATTGCGAAACGCTGAAGATGATTTCCACTTGATGAATTTTCTTTTGTGGAAAACCGTGTGGGTGATGCTGATGTCAAAAGTGTTGATTTGCGACTCTCGCAATGATTGTAAGCGGTGGACTGCATCGATGTTATCAGTGGGCCAGCGGTCGCCGCAGAAACCGCCGATCTCTCGGCTCGACCCTGGAAGTCTGTTGAGCGAAAAAGTCGCTCTCGTATTTGGGCCTCTCGTCTGCGTCGCCGGAACGAATGTTTTGGGCGAGTGGCCGCTGGCGCCGTGCGTGCGTTTTGCCCTTCCCAAAAGAAGCAGCCGTCCTCTTTACTCATTTCACAATCACGTTGGCCAAGATAAAACGAGAGTGCGCATACAATCAGCATTTCAAGATTTGTCACCCTGCAAAATTCACTGAAAAAGGGGAAACGAAAACACGCACACACTCTGCGTAGTCATGTCGGTAGTCACACATTAACTGTAACTGGTGAAAATTGCCCAAACCGCGGACAGCAGGGAGGGGGGGGGTGGGGTGGGGGGGGCGGGTGTTGGGCACGGTGATGATACCTTGTTCTCCTTCTCTTCCTCCTCCTGGTAGGCTGCTGTTTGTTGTGACGTCTCCATCAGGTCCACTTGGGCTTCAGAGACAACGAGAAGAGAAAAAGGCTGCTGAATATTTACAGAGAAGCTTTTTTTTTTCTTTCTTTCTTCTTTCTGGTAATGGTCAGATGAGAGATCAGCACGTCAAATATATCCGCACTGCATTGTCAACTGCGTCTGATATCAAACCACAGCTTGCGAAACCACTTCCTGCACTTTAACATACCCGCCTGTTTGCTTCACCGTGTGATATTGTGACATTAATTACTGTATAAGGCAAGAGAGGCAGAATCTGCGGCAGCTCATCTCAGTTCTCATGATTTATTTATAGTCCAGAAAAGGTTAATATAGGTTTTGACATAAACGGTGATGATTCTCTTCAGTCATTTCTGATCATCAATCGCAAAGCTGTGACACGATATCCTCTTTTTCCCCGTAACTAAATGTTTGGCCTGCGGGAGAAAACAAAAGCGGAAAGTTCGAGGCGACAGCAGCCTGGGAATCAAAAGCGCTTCTGAGAATCAATGTCATTCATCATCTCAGGCGTCAGCCTTAGCGCCTCGCAGCCCCCCCACCCGCCCCCGATATCATTTCAGTGCAAAACCAATATGCTTCTCTTTTGAGATCACTTGCTTCCTGCACTGCGGCTTGAACCTTTAATTCTGCTTTCAGTAGCCTTTGACTTCTGCATTTCAAGCGTGAAGGAAATATTTGGCGCACTGGCATTTGTTTCACAAACACATTGATGCAAAACAAAAAAAAAGTGCCATTTGTGTCGAAGCCAGATGAGACTCTCGTCAAATTACTGTCAGATTATCGTAGTAGGCAAAATGTTTGAATCTGTTTGAAAATTGTCTCACTGGAGGATATTTGAGTCTACTTTAGTGAGAACACATTAGGTTAGTTTTGACATTATCTAAACAATTTAAAATCACAGCCGTGTTAATAAAGATTTGCCTTTAACACATGAAGAAATGGACATAAATTCAGCACAGCTGCTTGAAGTGAAGGTAAAGTCGCTCACCCATCTCCAGAAGACGTCCTCTGGGCTCCTCTGTGTTTTCTGGCTTCATGTCGCTGCCTCTTCGACCTCACACCATGAAATAGGAAGGTGTCTCCACAGGACAGTTTCATTGGTTGACAGATCACACCGCAGCAAATGAGTCTGGGAAACTGAGTTTTTTTTTTCTGTCTCGCTCAAATCTCACAATATCCTCACAAGTTTCGACATTTGGTCGATTTGTCTCAAGTTTAGGCGGAAATCAAGAATACATGGAGGATGTCGATGGATATGTTTCAGGATACATTAAGATGAATATTCAGCAAAATTACTTTTTAATAGATTGTGCTGATAATAACATAAAAAAGGTTTATCTGTAGGATTTTATTGGAAAAAACAGTTTTCTCTTTTTGAAAGTTTCATAAGAATTTAAGACACATGGATTCAAAGTAACTACAGTGAGCAGACCTTCTGCTGTAAAGACATTTCAACACTTTAGGGAGAGTTTGTTTGAGATTAGAGATTAGAGATTAGACTCAGATGAAATGTGATTCAACAAGCTATTATATTCTCTCTTTGACTTGCTGGGAAAAAAGTTACTCTGAATTGTTTTTGCTTTTTCCCACTGCGACAGTACTTCACCAAAGTTATTATACTAAGTTATTCATGTGTTCTGAGACAAAGAATAATTTCCAAGAAGCAGAAGACGAAGTAAT
The DNA here is from genome assembly GCA_903171835.1 of Mullus surmuletus. Taxonomy (NCBI): domain Eukaryota; kingdom Metazoa; phylum Chordata; class Actinopteri; order Syngnathiformes; family Mullidae; genus Mullus; species Mullus surmuletus. The sequence goes on along the minus strand of CAESWR010001657.1, from coordinate 94,723 downwards.
AATACCACAATGAATCAGCTTTGGTCTAATGAGTTAAGTGTTTTGTAGAGGCGAAGCCGCACATGTGTTTTTTTAGTGAGTTGAGTATTTCATTTTTGTTATGCTTCTGTTATCACGAAATAAACGTCGAGCTGCTGGAACACACATTTGCGGCATTTCGTGGAAAAAAACCGTCACCGTGGCACATCGTTTTGACTCATAACTGATATCACCCGCTCACATGTAATTGAAATCATTGCCCGGTGGTTTTGCTCATATTTCTGCCCTGATTTTTAAGGAAGAGCTGATGGGCCACTTCTTTAAAGAACAGTTTCTACTCGTTGCCTTGAAAGGTTAAAAATAAATGACTGGACAATGCAGAAGCAGTTTTTTTTTTCCACTAATGATGAGTGGCAAGCGGGCAAGAAAAGGGCCCGTTAGCAGTGTTGAGTCAGAGGGAGGAGCCCCCTGACGCTAATGTTCCTAACATGCAGGTGACCTTGGACCAGATCGAGCCCACGTTTAAAACAGCTCTGCTATTCAGATTAAAGATGCATTTAATGGCCCCGTAAACTGTTTTTCCAAACTTCTCTCAGGAGGTCAGGCAAAAAAGAAAAAGAAAGACAAAAAGTTGCCTTCCATTTTCCCCCACTGTGTAAAAATCACAAATACGCCGCGGTGAAAAACACCGAAGGGCAAAGAAGCCCCACGTTTCCTCTGCATGTTTTTAATGTTTGAAAGGGGGATGCCCTCGTCCTTCATCTGTTGCGGATAGAGAATGACATTTGAAAATCATTAGCATTTGAAATGTCAAAATAAGCAAATATCGAAAAAGTGTCCAAATCCGCCTATTTTTTTTCCTTTCGTGAAATTTGTGAAGATGTCAGGTGACATTTGAACTCCAAAAAAGACAGCTTTGTGAATCTTTTTTTTTTTTTATTCCCAAGAATTGATGTTCTCTGCCGATTCTAACACTTGCAGCTGACAACAAATACCGAGGATGATGAGCAAAAACATCACTATTCAGACTGAGAAAATCCCCTGCGATTCATTTCAGACTTTCACTGACATAAACAGATGAGGTTGGGTCGAGGGCAGCATGGTGACAATTAGAACAAGTGGAGGAAATATTGTGAATTCAATGCTGAAAGTGTTTGCTGTCTGAGATGAGTCACTATCCTGGGAAATATTTCTGCAATAAGTAGAAAATATGTGAAACAGCACAACAGATTCCAGTCAAGACACAATCATCGTCAATCATGCAGAAAGAGCTTTTCCACAATAAAGGATTTTTTCCACTGTTGTTGATGAAAAAAAACCAAAGATTTTATTTAGATTAACCTCTCTTGGGGTTTGTAAAATGTGTTAGTGGTTTGAAATAACAGAATAACACAGGAAAAGAAAACTGATGACATCATATAGAAATCAAACACAAATATAATACATTTTAATATTGAGGCATGTGGAAGAGATTCAAAATACATCATTTTGGCTTGTAGCACGAGTAAAGATCAGCTATAAACTAATGGTTCGTGTCTGCCACTTATGTTAAATGCAGCAAAAGCAAGTCCATGACAAAGTCGTTCGTGAAATGTAGAAAAAACAAAACAATATAATTTATGACAATACGGTCTGTTGCTTAAACTTGGTGTAGGATGTGTGAGAGGTAAAATCAGATATTTCATGTGAAAATGAAACCCATATGCATTAGAGGTGAATTCCCCAGCTGGTGTCTCATTCCAGGAAACTGCCTGTACGTACTGCTCACACACACGCACACACACGCACACAGTCTGTATCTGTCCCAATTCAGTCCTTCAAATGATGTGTCCTTTGTTGATTACGTCCTACACAGGATGCATCCTTCCCAGGTTGGGTCCGTAATGTAAACCTCAATAGCTGTGTCCCAATCTTGGGTCTGCATCCATCAGATGATGCACTTTTTGCGGTCCACGCAAAACTACCTCCTTCAGAGAATCCTTCAAGGGTGCATCCTTCGGAGGAGGCTTTCCTCAAAGTTTTTAATGCTTTGAAGGTCCATGGAGGATTCAGCCTTCAGTTTGGTTTTAAAAAGTAATTCTCAAAGAACAAAAGGGTTCATGTTTTTTTTGTTTCGGTTTCTTTGTTTGCGTTTTCTTGTATGCTGCCTTCAAATGCAGCCTCTGAAGGACCCTGAATTAGGACACAGCTTGTGTGTTTAAGTTCTTATTTCTCTGAAAATCTGCATGAGAACATGGGACCACAGAGCTTGTTTATTTATTTTATTATGAATGTCTGTGCATTACAATAAGACTCTGGAGAAGAAAAAAATAAGTAATGTCGCGAATACATGATGCCGTTTTCTATTTCACAATTCATTTTCCATTACCCGACTGACCACAGAGCTTTGAAAAGCAAGGATTTTGTACCAAGATAAAAACTTGCATAATGCCTGCTGATCATTAGTTCAAAAGTTCACTTAAAACTGGGTTTTTTTTCATAATGAATCACTGCATTCACCTCCCTCATTATGGCACCATAACATCACATTATTTATTAGATCTGTTATACAATAAAACCTCAGACCAGCGAGATCCCCAAAAACAGAAACTGAAAAAATAAAATACACTGACTTTAAGTCTCTATTCCTTCAGCTCGTCCCTCAAAATACATGTACTGAAATGTTTTGGTTTAAATGAGGAAAACAGTGGGGCAGGAAATGAAAGCAGCCATTATACAATCGACCACCCACAGCAGAGCAAACCTGATACGTAAAAAACTCACTTCAACCACAGTCAGATGAAAAAAGGGTTTGAAATTCACACAGGATGTTTTCAGTAATATGAAAAAAAGAGGATAATTCAGTCGTCAGGTGAACAAAGGCAAAAAAAAAGGCAAAGGATTACACTGTAGCTGGTACCACCATCTGATTTTTTCCCCCTAAAATAAAACAGGGAATTGCTACAACAAGTAACAACAAAATACCTGATAGAACTGAAGTCACTTTATAAGGAATGAACTAGAAGTGCTAGTAAAGCTCACAACTCAATTTAAGATTCAAACAGTAATGAAGGCTGAATCACATTGATCGGTAAAGAGTTTGAGTTTGAGCTTGAGAGTGTGTGTGTGCATGTGTGTGTGTGTATTAGGAGGTGGGGTCATATCATTATCAAATCCCCAAATTAAGCCATCAACTGACTGCTCACAACATTAATTTCATGGAATTGCTTTTGACAGGACTGGATCTTCTGGCCCTGGGTTAACGTCCGTCCGTTGGTTGGTCCGTGATGTGGAGGATCGTTTGCTCCATTGCAGCTGCGACGAGTGCGAGCAAGGACTGCTGTTGTGCTGCAGAGCTCCTCTATGGCTGCCGTGCTGATCCGGGGACGCACTCCGGATTACAAGAGCTCCACATAGTTGGCTGGGAACATCCCAAAGTGGCCGTTGGGGTCGTAGCCTCGCCACCAGCCCTCGTCGATCATCTCGATCCCGGTGATGATGTCATCAGGGTCAAAGGAGATCTCTGTGTCGTCGGCTGACAGAAGAGAGGAGAACAGACAGCTTTTTGAAAAAAATTATGATTATTAGGCACATTTCAATCATTTATTTACTTCTGTTTTATTGCAGAGGCTCACAAGAGTCATCGTTAGTCTGCAATCAAATCGCAAATGGACAAGGAAGTAGCCCTTTTTCTCTGGAACTGCACCATTATCTATGAATGAGCTTTGAATATATCTTTAAAATAATCTATTTTTGACACTCATTTTGAATTCAACATTAACAATTTATTGGATTCAAAATTCATGAGCCAATAACTTTCATAATTCATTGGGTTATTGCACATTAACAAATAAATGCCCCATTTGAAAACAAAATATGCCCATTTTTATTCAACAATTCATTACTGAATAATTAACTGCTGTATTTCTGAGGCTCTAATAGTCCTGCATACCAAACAGTAAGATGGAGCAGCATCAGCTGATGTGCTGAAGTCACCTACCGGCTTGGTAGTCGTATAAAGCCCTGGCACAGATGCCTTTGTCTGATGTCTCCTCAGCTGTCACCTCATAGACGTTGTCCTCCATCTGAGACAAAAAGTTGAGAGTGTTACATCTGTGTAATGGCAGCAACCGATTATATCATGAAAAGGAAGTGAGGTCCCACCTGAGCAGGCTCTTCATGCGGCACCTCCTGCACATAGGAGGTGGCAGCCGGCGCCACCTCTGAAAATAAAAATCATTGTTAGTTTGGCTTTGTCGTTCACAGCTCAACCAGCAGGTGGCAGCAGCGGCCGATCCTGAGTTTGGCTGCAGGAGAGCTCATGCCGATGACAAATAAAGGCATATTTAAAAACAAGCAGATGGTAGGGTGAGGAGGGCGTGTGTGAAGGAGGCCCCACCTTTACACGGCTCCTCGGGGGCTGCCTCCTGCTCATCATACTCACACCTGGACTGCCCATCATCCACATCTGGCTCTTATCACCCAAAACACAAGCACAGACATGCAGGCACACAGAGGAACACGTTCACAAATGTACACAGGTTGGAACCCACCACCAGTTTATGGCAGGGAGGCATTTGAGGCATTTTTCACTCAAGGTAAAAAAACAAAAATACAAATCTGGAAAAACACCTTGGAAAACACACTGAGTGGAGGGACAAATCATGGTGAAGCTAATGATTGTAAGTGATATGAAGATGATGGCACAAAGAAACAAAGCGGAATAAAGCATGGAGTTTCAGTTAAGGATCAGATGAACACTTGATACATTTTGTGTTTGTGTGTGTGTGTGCGAGTGTGTGTGTGCAAGTGTGTGTGTGCGTGCGAGTGTGTGTGTGTAAGCTCACACCTGTGGCACGGACAGGAGAAGCGGAGCCTGCTGGCACAGGAGAAGCTTGGCGCTGAGGAGAGCCGGCTGGCTCTGTTTGATACGCTTGCTTAGACAGAAAAGGGCTTTGAAGGCGCCCTGAGCGGCGGAGAAGCGACATGGAGACCCCCGAAAACCCATGCAACGATGGACGAGAGGACAAAGAGCAGAGGGAGACATGATGGAGTGTTGTCAGAGAGACTACGAGACAGTCTGATGATGGAAAGACAAAGCTCTGGAAATAGGATGGCTGGTTCCCACCCACCATGAGCTACGAGAGAAAGAGAGAGGCGGCAGCGGCTTTTGACATTTAAATCAAAGGCCTTGTCGTGAAGAGGTCACGAGGGGTCATACCTGGCTGGGGGCTTGCTGGGGCAGCGGCGGGGACGTCTGAGTCACTGGGAGTTATTCCACGCTCTCGCTGCTTGAACATCTCTCTGGGGTTCATGGCGCGCTGAGAGATGAGGGACGCTGCCTCCTATGAAAAAAGAAAAGCAGAATTAACGTGACAATCCTGCTCATGAAGTCACAAGTAGGGATGTCCCGATCCGACATTGATATGGGTCCGATATCAGCAAAAAAACAAGTATTGGATTATATCGCTCTGCATCTAAAATCTCTGATATAAGCAGTACGATACAAGCAGTCCATTCCAGACTCCAGCACTTCTATGTAGAATATTGTTATGTTTAAGGTTAAAATGTATGTAAAGCATTGGTTAATAATAAATAGGTCAGTTTTTCTCATACCCACTGTTGCTGACTATTGTTCTCTGTTTGAGTAATATCTCTTGATCAAGCCTTTTCCAACATTCCATACTACAAAATCAGTAATGAAAGTATGTATGATTTGCGCTGATATCGTATCAGATCAATATCGGTATCTGCCAATACTCAAGGCTGCAATATGGGTACCATATCGGAAGTGAAAAAGTTGTGTCGGGACAATCTTAGTCACATGTGTGAGAAAAGTCGTGTTAATTTAGGTTTGAAAAGTCGAAACAGACAATTAAAAGATGGAAAGACAGTCGAGCCAAGAGCTTCTGAAAAAGGTTCTCCTCAGATGAAAGAGACAAAGGCGTCGCAGGGACAGAGAGGCGGCGTGCGTCTCAGAGCGCTGAACTCACGTTGGCCTTTTCCACAGATTCGTCGCGCTTGCCTGCTCCCTTCTGAGCGTCCTGGCTCTCCTCCTGCTCCTGCTCCTCCTGATGACGGTGACATGCATGATGGCGGTGCCGGCACTCGCTACCCACCGCGCCTTGTTTATGAAACCCGAGCTGCACTGCTGCTTGTTTAACAACACCTGCTCGGAGATCTAAGCGGGCGGCGGTGGACGGAGGCGGAGGTCGCTGTGACCTCCCTCGACCTTCAGTGTCAGTCAGAGTTACTGTAAGTGCGCTGTTGTTAAAGAACTCACCAAGTGCTGCTTCTCCTGCTCTCTGCTCTCCACTTCCTGCTGCTGCTGATACTTCCTGCCGGTTATTAAAACGACAAAAGGAAGGAAGACAAAGGAAATTTGATTTGAATGCTTGAGCGGCTGTTAATGACTTTTCATCTCCTCTCTGCCGCTGCCTACTTTTGCTGCTCGATCTGGATGGATCTCTCCTTGTCCCTTTTGTCCCTCAGCGCCGCCTCCTTGGCTTCCCTGTCTTTCCTCTCTTTCTCCAGGTGCTGGCGCTCCGTCTCAGCCTTGCGCCGCTCCTCTTGGCGGCGGCGCTCTTCTTCTTTCTGAAAGATAAATGTAAGGAAAAGATCCAATAAAATACAAGAGAAATGTGCAGAGACAAAATAATACATAAAATATGACTTCCTGGATGTTTCAACAATCAGAATCAGCTTTATTGGCATATATGCGAACACATGTTGACACTCGTGACAGACAATAAAATCTATCTATCTATCTGGAATTTAACTCAGTTTTTTCTTGCTCCAGTGTACAGCTTAAACATAAATAGGAACATACATAGACCTAATATAAACAATCCTACGACTAGAAACATATGACAACACGAGCAGAAGAATAGTAGATAATATATAAATAAATGAGTAAAGTGAACAATATCCAGTCTACTAAATATATGTTTATGTATATATTATTTACAGTGGAGATTTGTATTTTCAGTATATTACAAATGTGCAAATGGGATTTTCCTGACATTCTCAATGACAAGTATAGCAACACCTGTCAAACCCTATTGCATTTTTAAGGCCATTTCCCCACAATGCTCAAATGTTTTATTCAAAAACATCTTGGATAAAAATGCCAATCATTTTGGTGAGGATGCTTTTAATGCACTTCACTGTTTCTGCTCAATAAATAAAACAGCAACTTCAGCTGCCAGCCGTACCTCAGCCTGTGCCCAGAAGGTGTCCTTGTTAGTCTTTCTGATTTCGTTCATGGCGTTGGTCTTCTGGTACACCGAGCCCTGCAGGAGGGAAAACTTCTTATATTTGCACGACAACACAATGGATCAAATTGAAACAAAGCACATCTAACCAGGACTTCCTGCTTCCATTAGCTTATTATGGGCTTTTAATGCTAAAAAGCCACAAGACACTTCTTGCAGTAACACTTAAAAAGGTAATAAGTTAGCCATTAGGTTTGCTTCATAACACATAATGCATCTAATTATAAGTGCTCTGTGTATAGCAGGCCACCATTTTTGCGCTGCTATTTTCACTGGTGGTGATGCATCGTGAAGTCCGTAAATATGACAGTCAGGCCTAAATATATATTTTTTTCTCTTTGAATAAACAAGAACCAGATGCATTTCACGTCTCCAGCCTCGAGAGCCTACTTGAGATTGCGGGCTGTGCGAGACAAGCAGATGGGAGGGCACAGGATAGGAATGCAGGCCGTGCATACCACGGGACCCTGAGGACCGCTGTCCTGGAAGCGGCTGGAGGCTTCTTTGTGGAAGCTGTAGTTGGCTCCCGAGGCTTTGGCCACCTTTTGCATGATCGCCTCGGGTTCAGCGTCCTCCTCGGCCCTGGCGTTCACCGTCACGTGGGCGCCCTGGGTGAAATTTAAAAGCTCCCGTTAATGCCCCACCAAACGAGGAAATGCCCGCAGTTATTATCTCTGCGCGCTGAGGCAACACCCAGTCGTTTGTCGACTGTTTGCCAGTATGATATGAATGACACTGACACCGCTGCGACAAAGCTACTGCATTATTCCACAAATGCCTGCAGCGCTCACATACACAGGAAATTCAAATGTGCATTTACACTCAGCTCAAGTGGGCGCAGTGTTACCTTAAGAAAATTTGCGATGGAGCTCACGTGATTTGCACATATTCCTTTCCTGGCGTCTTTCACTCCTTCGCCAGTCTGAAACACACATTTAGTTACAAACTGGCCACACAGCAAAAAAAACAAACAAAAAAAAGCACAGTGGTGGAGTGTTACACTAACCCAGTTGATGAGGACATATTTAGGCAGGCCAGAATTTGGATCCTGGACCCGGCAGAACGCATACATCACTTTTCCACTGTTCAGCTCCTCCACCAACTCCTCCAGTCCGCCATCTGATACATAAACATTTTGGAAAAAGTTAAACGCTCATTGTGGTCGGTTGTGTAACAGGGGACTACTTTTTTCTTTTTTTTCCCTCCCCCCATTTAACAAATGATGGGTTGAGAAAGCAGAGGCAAGCGTTTCCTTTGTGCTCATATTCCACTACTGCAGCTGGATGCTGACGGCGACATTCCTGCACGTTTGATAATGTCGTGTTGAGACGATTAAAAAAACCTTGATATGAACACTGTGACTCACCCCCCTTCTCTGCCAGGCGGATGTCATTGCTGTTTCCCTCGTAGGTGAACAAGGCCCTGCAGAGAACGGTGGGTCAAAGACATTAAAACATTACCAAAACCAGAGGAAAGAAAAATTAAAACAATCACATTTTAAGCCAGGTGGAGCTAAGAAATTGAATTCATTCTTAGGATTTAATTTCCACATTAGGAGGACGCATGGTGTGATTCTGCATCCCAGAGCCGACACACGGGGTTTCCTACGCCCACTCACGCTTATATTTTCCAGCATATCTAGGCTAAACAAATCCAGGTGCAAGAAGATGTGCGTCACTTGACCTCTGTTGTGGTTAATTTGGATGGTGACACTGTGCAGCCGTCTGCTGCTGGAGGTCTGTCAATGGAACCTCTTCAATTGTACTTGTGCGCAGCAGGCACGGTGGGGGGTAGGGGTGGTGAGGGGTTACAGTGCACTAAACCGTGTAAGACATTTCTTTAAAACTATTTCAAAAGACATCCTCAATACCATTTGACACTGATTAATAATTAAAGTTCTTCTTTTGTGTTCCTGAAAGTATGCTTCTGAAAATGAAAGAGAAAACGTGGGTGTTTTTTGGGGGTTACCAAATGCAGAATTCTTGCAGCGACACATAGGAGTCAATCAATGCAGATTATTAGAGGAGATAAAACCTTTAAGGCACCGTGACTCTCACAATTATGCTAGTTGTGATTAGCCTTTTGTGACTAACCTGTTTGTAATGGCAGTGCCCTCCAGAACAAACAGTGAAGCAGGTCACTTCCCTTCTCTAAGTGATTATTTAAAATGAATACTCTCAATATGGGTTGTCGCAGTATACTGGTATTGATGATAATCGTGGTATTAAAAAAAGAAATTTCAATATCGTGTTAAAAATGCACATATGATAAGACCGCGTAAATGATCCAGTGCTGATGCAGATGTACAGTTACTGTGTTTCTATCGTCTTTATACCACCGTAGACGGGTATTTTGATTGCAATTAATCTGCCAAGAGAAGTAGTTAAAGATAATTTCCATTACTGTATGGAGAAACTTACTTTTATTTTAACACTTCAGTTGGAAAAGTGTATGGAACGCTGGGAAAAAATGGATCGAATATGCGCCTTGAAAAGTGTGACATTTGGCTATGATATACATGCATGCACAATATGTATGTGCAATAGAATATTTTGATTTTAACTGTTCCACCAGTGATGATCTCATGTTCTATGTGCATGTAGATAAAGTTTTTAAAAAAGATCATTTCCATTGATTCTACCATTATTATTCAAATTTTTGTTGATCTTGTGATATTTCATTTTATTTTTATTTAAATGTGCATTATATTCACGAATCAAAATCAAAACAATCCAAAACTAAAAATGCTGATTATTAACAGCCATTTTCAAAAAGAATCTACACAACTGCTAAACAACAACGTGAAAGACTTGTTGCTCCATTTTGGCGGCGACGTTTCAGACAGGAAACGCTCGACCGGAAGCGTAGACCTGAGACGAGGGAGCGGGTTCTTCTTGCACTGGATGAGAGCCAGCAGACAGACAGAAGGACCCCCTGAGAGGCTCCTCCCCCTCCTCCATGGGACTTATTCATTTACTGGGTCATCATTAAACACCTCTCCCCCCCCCTCCCTAAGGTAACAAGAGGAACTGTGCAGCAGCTTTCACATCTTTAACTTCCTTTATTCACAGGAAGAGGTGAATTTCCAGCAACAGCCGAACTCGCCCAAGGCTACACAATTAACACTTCCGGTAAAGCAAACAGTGATGAACGCCTTCTTCTTCTTCTTCAATTACATTAGTGGTAGCACACGCTGCCCATATATGGTAAAGACGAGACAAAGCTATACATTATTGAAGCGGTAGATGCTTCCGGAACGCAACGTTAACGCGACGTTGACGTCCCACCGCTAGCCAGGCGCTGCGGCTAACGTGCGCTGGCTCTCCGGTCCGTGAACGCACCATCTCACCAAAACACGGCCGCTGCTGCTTACCAGTTGGTGCTGGACTTCTCGTCCACCACCTCCTTGTAGGCGGCGGTCAACGCGGGCCCGTTCTTGCTGAGGTTGACTGCCATGGCTGCGGTGTTTGAGTGCAGCTAGCCGGCTAGCTCTCCGGGATGCGCCCTTCCTTACTGGGGGGCGTGGCGATGATGCTGTGACGCTCTGCTGGGCAGGAAGCGGAGTTCACAGCCGGCGGCTATGTTTTCGTCATGGGCGCACCGCGACCGGGCGGGGCTTATTGCTGTTCTCCTAAGATGAAACGCGGCCGTCAACTACTGCAGTCTCACGTCCAATTGCTCTTTAAAACGCGCCAAATTATCTGGAAAATACTAGAAATAACAGGTCATAATAAACAATAGTCGTGTTGTTTGCACCGCACCAACCTCTGCAGGGTCACGCAAACAAACGCACCCCGAGCAGATAGCTCTATCACCCATCGCTCCACTAATCCTTTAAACATGAAGGTTTGATGCCTAAAAAAAACACAAGAAACGACATGATAGCAGACGCAAAGTAAACCAACATGAGCTTTATTCATATGTAATGTCAATAGTTATCTTGTGTGGCCCGTGTGAGGAGATGTCAATGTTTGTGGTGACACTCAAAAGCACAAAAGTTCCAAATCTTAAGATGCATGGAGGCCGGCCCTGCATTAAGAGAAAGCCAGACTGAGTTTTCCCCATCACCAAAAAAAAAAACCAAACAAATAAAGAAATCTTAGTAATGTTGAAGCCGGTTTCCATGACTACTGATGACATGAATGGCCCATTTGGGGGGGGACAACAGCCCTGAAAACAAATCCATGTTTCGTGACACTCTGTATGTACAAAATGAGGATTAAGGCTAAAATTTTAGACAGAGGTGTTAGGCGGATGAATTGTAACGAAATCCCTGATATCTGGCAAATGGCTGTGAGAAGGTTCTCCAGAGTGCAAAGCATGCCAAGCTGCCTATATAAACTCTATTGAGCACAATGGACAATGGTAGCATCAGTCACATGAATTGAATTGAGGCTGCATTCAATCATACAGTTGGAAGATACTCAGCTTTCAAATAAATAGCCAGATAAACAATGTACACAAAGTCTGAACTAGTACTATTAGACACAAGTCATTTTCAATTGCAGTGAGGCAGCAAGTACGTCTTTACTGCATTTAGAGGATATATTACTGTATTTTAGGACAACTCGTTTTGAAGACATTTCTCTCTACAGCATCTAACAAACAAAAACTAATTTTGGTGTTAACATGGTGTTAATTCTATAATCAAAGCTTCTAATATTTCATGCTTTGCTGTGGACCTTTTTGTGTGTGGATGAGTTCAAATATGCGTCAACAGTAAAATCCCTTCCCCTTCCTACCATCAAATAGTTCCCTTTACATTGGCAGCATCAGCACATTGATTTTTTTTTAATCAGAGCATTTACTAACTACTTCTTTCCCCAACAGTCACAATGTATAATAATCAAACTAATATTGTTTTATGACACATTGTTATCATGTTCAATTCTGAGGAAATGAATTCAAAGGGGAAAAAACAGCCTAAAACTAAAGCTTTCAAGGATACAATACAAAATGTCAATGTTATTACCCAGACAAACTGCTCCACTGTCAATGTCAGTTATTTATCCCAAATCATAGCAAACCATTAGACCTCCTCATGACTATGAACAAAAAATGCTAAATAAAGTTTGACATCACCTGATAATTAAAGCAGATGAAAATGTCAAAGCAAGTTACTGTATGTCTTCATCTCAAGTAACCTGCATATGTATGACTTCAGAATGAGTTCTGCAAAATGTCTGCTTAAGTTCCCATTTTGACTCTAAATGAAACATTGCAAGCATTCTAAAAAAAAAGAAAAGAAATTAAATAAAATCAGCATCTCAATGTATCGTTTAAAAAGCTGTTCACATCTAGGTGTTGTTTCTACATGGATGGAAAGGGTGGTGAAAGGAACTGGAGAGGGAGAGTGACAAGAAGCCCTCTCTACAAGAAAAACGTCTGCACTTCTCATATGCAACAGGTTACATCAGGGTGTATGCATAAAGGACCGCAGGAGTGCCGAACTGTCTTTGATCAATTTGCGTTTCAGGAAGTCCGAGAACAATTATAGCGACAGTAAGTTCTATTTTAAAAGCCATCGATGAAAACGGCCCTGGTCATTTTTCTCACCATGGGTCACTGCTATAAAGGCTGATGATTTGGCTTGATACCTGAGTAACTGTACTGAGGAGGCGGCACACAGCGTCGCTATGTGCCAGTGAGTAGCTATGTGTTCATAGCCTGACAACAAGGAGCAAATCGAACGACAGTAGTATTTGTGCACTATGACACCAGCCAAGAAGGGTTACTCTAACAGGATATTCTGGCAATGCAATCGCGTGAGAGAAAAATGACGTTGACATTCGCCCTGTGACGGGCCGAGGGCCTGCAGGCTCTTAATAGCAGCTTTCCAGTGTCTTCAAAACCACTAAATACTGTTGCATTTCCAAATGCAGTGTGATATATAGACAGATCCTTCTTTACATCTTTCACATTGTTTTGGGGTAGAGACAGTATGTGCCGACAGATCAGCTGCTGGTAATGGCACATGCACCATTTTTGTGTTGAACAGGGAACATCCTGTCTCAATTGCACGTCGACAGTTTGAAAGTAATAACACAGAAAGGCCACTAAATACATGAAAATACAGTAATACAAGACATCCAGTGGGACACAGACAGTACCCCTAAAATGAAGGGAGAGCTAATCTCCTAAATCAAACATTTTGCTTTTTGAGTAGCACAATGATATGACATTGACAGCGAAAATGATGCAGATGAATAGCAACGATGAACGTGATAATCACAATAGCGGGAGTAACAGTTTAAAGTCTGAGTGTGGCGTATGGACTGTGAAGAGTTTCCGGTATTCCATATAGGAGTGCTTTTTAGGAGCCCATCAGGTCCTGCTCAACAGATCCATACAAGTCATGAAGGACAGCACATGGTAGCAGCTCAGCACATGGAAAGCCAGGTGGAACTGTACCTCACTGTAACGCCTCCTTCGCCAAAAGATGGGCTGTTGTCTAGTTTTTTTTTTTTCCCCCTCCGCTGCTCATTTGCCTCAAGTTACAAATCAAAACACGTTTCTTTTGTTCTCCTTTGTATTTTGATCTCTCTGGCACTCTCACATTGCATACTTCTGTGTCCATTCTCTTGCTAATTTGTTGTACCTGGGAAAAAGTAAGAAATGGAAGCAAACCGTGGTCAGATCAACTTGCAACTTAAGAACTTTAGCACAGATAAAAAAACTGAGTCAGCAAGATGATGAGAAATTGAGTAAAAATGCTTCCGTCCACTCACTTTTCCCTGTCAGCCTTGTACGTATGAGCAATCTCTGGTACCAGTGGATCATCCGGGTTCGGATCACAAAGAAGAGAGCAGATTGACAATAATACTGTGGAGATATAAATCAAAGAGCAATTTTAATGACATGAGCCAGACATGCTAAAAATTAAAATATCTAGTAATACCAAAACTATAATTGCTATGTTAATCATATCGGGTCCCTTCGGAATGTTTTCAATAAGATTTAACACATAAATAGCAAATATAATCAGAGTTTCCATCCAAATAAGAAAACAACAAACACAAATTGAATTAATAACTGGGCTAACAGGGCACTCAGTTGGCCGGTTAACATTCAGTTACGACTACTTCAGATTAGACTCACAACTTTTAAAGCTTTAAGGAGATTTGATAATGGGTTAAAGTGAGTTAAGAGGATATTGCTTGACAGTTTGTTTTTCCTACGGCGCAACCCTTCTGTGAACGAGGATAACAAGTGGCCTGTGGTGCTGAATCACTGCAATAAATACCATTTTCAGTCATAGTGCAAGTTTATTGAGCACATCCATCTACAATTAATGAATTCTAATATGATAGCCCTGCCACTAATCTCTTAATAAAGGAATATTTTTTCTGCTCTGGAAGTCTGTCTTGGGTTAGCTGTAGCAGCTTTAAGGTACATTTGGAGTATTTGCGGTGCTGTTAAATTGTATTGGAGTTGTTATGAATGGGGTGGGAAAAAGAAGCTTCTAAATTCAAGTACGGATTCACGTGTTTGTAGACGCTTTTTTAATCTTGAGATTTGATCCTATGTCTTAAGCCTTATAGATTCCTCTCAAAACAATGTCAAATATATGTTAGTTTCCTTTACCTTTTGATACTGTGAGTGCAGGTGACCACTGTGACCTCAGTATATCCAGACAAATACTCCCATTGCTGTTGATATTAGGATGGTAAATCTTTGTTGTGAATGCAACCTGAGAAAATAAAAACAGAGCAAGAGTAATGTACCTTTCTATGCAAAGCTAATCAGAATATATATTTTTTTAAATAAAAAAGGAGAGTAACATATAGGACAAAACCATACTCACTTTTGGTGGTTTGAAAGGATAATCTGTCGGGAAGTGAATAGTGAGAAAAAACACTCCACTCTGATATGGGCTGTCACTCTATTGACATTAGAAAGAAGAGAAGAGAACGTCAAAAATCTGCCAACAGTATTTATTTCAGATACATCCTCTAATTGTGTTAAATATTATGTTACTTACTGGACCCATTATCGTTGCCTGCCAATGAAACACTGAAAAAAATATAAAAATAGATTAACAACTAAAAACAAGTTCAGCGATTTCTGCCAAAAATAAATATTGCCTTAGATTTCAAATTGGGTGCCAAACTGCCGATGCAGGCAAAAACTTCTTACAATCATCTCCGACTGGTCCAGCAGAGCACTGAGCAGGTGGGTCCCTCTGCAGGTCTGAGAGTTCCTGGAGCCAAAACAAACACAAGAGGAAACAACTGTGAGATTTCAAATCAGCTGCAGCCTTGTAACACTTTGAAAGCAGGAATAACACGCCGATACCGGAGCGTTTTCAATGCCACTACATGCTGAAATGTTGGAATGAATAATTTCAAGGATAAGGGCAGTTCTGAGTCTGAAAACCTGCTGTGGCTGTGGGTGTAGTGTTCAAACTGGTATCCATTTTTCAACTTTTACAGAAGATCATTCTCTCCTAAAATGAGCTGAGTTTTCAGTGTCAGCAATGTGACATATCTTCTATCCAAATTTCTGACTGAAAAGGTTGAAAGCACTGAAAAACTAATAAAAATATGTTTAAAAAAAAAAAAAAAGGAATAAAATGATATGTTGAATTCCCTTTGGTCCCATCATCAATGAATATAGAATGATGGATGGCCGACTTCGCTGCATCCTGTCCTGGAAATGACAATGCACAGCAAAGCACCAAATGCTCAAACAGAAATTAAGCCTGTTATTCACAATCTATTCAAAGGAAGCCTATCCATTCAGTTATATAAATACACACCTTGGCCTGCTCCAGTGTCCCATTTACCATTCCATATATGGCCACAGTGACACTAGGGTTCAATTTTGGCAGCCAGCAAGCAGCTGTCACTCAAAGAGCCGACACATCACCGGCCCTACTGTCGTGACCCCGCACATGAACACACGAGCAAACAAATTTCAGGCAAATCCTGCTCGTCGACCTCTCACAGCAGGAGCAGTGATGTCGGGCCTGACGTGCGGATTGATTCGGCTCTCACCAAGTCACCGCAACTTCAGCTTCTTATAATAATAAATAACAAAAAATAAATAAATAAAAACACAAGCAAAAAAAGAAAAGTATATGTCATGTTAAAGCGGGTTAGTTATTGACAGCCAGTGTTGCTGTAGCAACGCACCGAGGGCCACCGGCGCCTCTTTGTTTGTCAATTCCCCCCGAAAAGGAGCGCAAACACGGCGCGAGCGCGGCGGTTTGGCGCCACCGCAAAGGCCGCTGGGCAGCGCAGTCTTCGCACACGCGGGAAAACACGGCAGGTGTGACATTCGGCGTTCGCACAACACGGTATATACACACACACACACACACTCACCTTCTGGATTCTTTTCAACGCCATTGCTTCAATGGCGATGCTAGCTAGCCTCTCAGCTAACGGTTAGCTCCGCACACATACAAATCGCGTACTTCCAAGTCACACCTCGCGAAGATTCGGGAGATCTCGTCTGACATAAAACACGCGTTTTGGGGGCGGGGGTTTGTTGGTTCCTAGAACACCGTATGCGTCAAAACATCAGGGGGAAAAAACCCTTGGCCCCTTCTTTAGCTTCTGTCAAAATAACGGAGGTATTTTTGCTGTCTTCTCCTATCATTCTGCTCCTCTGTGGTGGCCAGACGAGAGTTGGGGTGATATCGCGAGACTTCAACTGGCAGTGGACAAGCTCAGGTGCAGTGACCGCAGACAGCCGCACAACGCACACACGCTGACTTTAAAACAAATACTTTGATTAAAGGGGTGATATTAATTAAAATATTTCCCAGAAACCACAGTATGTCCTCCCTATTTGTTATCTAAATTTAATCCCATCACAATGGACTAATGAGCAGTGTGAAGCCCTGCAAACCGGTTTATATTTTCCTCTGCGGTGACCTCGTCTGTCTCTTCTGTGTGCCATTTAATTGCACCCTAGGTTAAAGTGATTGTCGTTGTTATTTAAAATATAGTCATATATATCACTTCACAAGACGCTACATGGTAATTATCATAATTATGATTATAGACCTGTTGACTCCACAACATCAGAGTAGGAGTGTTCCAACACTCCTGCCACAGGCCAGCAGTGCCTCTCCATTACAATGAGTGCAGCCAGGTGACCACAAGATGTCACTATTTGAAAAGAGCAAAGCAGAAACTACTGAGGCAAAGCAGTGCAGCGAAGCAATTTTGACTTGGAAATGTCTTCTTTTTTTTTTGTGCCGTGTTGTTGTTTTTCTTTTTTTTCTTTCTAGAGAGCGTCATTTATCAAATTGCATGTTGTGTGCCCGGAATCAAATTGTATTGTTCTCCAATGATTTTGTTTAGGTTACAAAAAAACAATGGCAATGGCGCAGTGGAGTACTATGAAAGGCAAAGTTGTATTATTTACGCGTACATAAGAAGACAGAGAAAGACTATGGAGTTGTTAATTCAATACTCAATCATTGTAAAGGCATATTCATCTGAGTCAGCTGCGTGCTCTGGTTTCTGCACGGCCTTGTCTTGCAAAGCCTCATGAGCTTCTCTTTATATGTCTTAAACAAGGGTGAAAAAAGAGCTCTCATTATTTTAGTGGGTATGTATGAATGGGCTGCTGTGTTCATTCTTCTTAAATGGCTGATTCAGTGTCAGGTTGAGGATCCTATCGTCAATGTGACACTGAGAGGGACCATTTTCCTTTGGAAAGCTGAAGATTCCTTCAGATAATATCTTATTGTTTGCTCATCTCTGTGCTCTCAATGACCTGCCTGTCCTCAGGGCCTCCCTGTAATCAGATTCAGCTAGCAGCAGAGGTAGCAGTTTGGGTCTTATGCAGCAGGGGCCTTGTGTTCTGAGTTTGTCTACTTGGAGAGGCCATTTATCAGCATGAGGTTTTCAGACAGAGTCAAGCCCACACTTTGTTGGCTCCAAGCCCCGGTTCACATAGCCTCCCACAGTCACCCTACTGTAGTTTCCTCTGCAATCTCAAATCACATTGGTTTGCTTGCTACCGTGCACTTCAAACCTATGGGGTTTTCATCTGAATGAGACACCAGCGGCTGCAGGTTTACAGGGCGCACGCTACCTTGTAAACATTCAAAGCAATAAGCAATACCTCGGTTTCTGTATGGCGACATATCGCTGACCTGAGTGGGGAATTTCCCACCTATACCCAGAAGTTGAGTCTTTAGTTACAAAACTGGTGCCCCAAGTTCCAAATTGATGTATGAGCCAAGGTGTGAATGTGTCAGGACAGGGATGATATGGGTGGGGGCAGGAGCTTAGCTGACCTGTCTCATGAGGAATATAGCCTATAGTGCTGTTATTTGAAACCGTGGACTCAGCAGACACCAGCGATCTGTCTTTTTGGTCACATGAATCTTCATTAGTAGAAGTTCCATTGTATAACAGAAAGCATTTCACTTACTGTGGCAATTATGCCAAAGCGACGTCTGAGCTTGAGTGCATTCCTCTCAGTGGCACTTTTCCCATGGTTGCCATGACAAGCCACACATGCTCACAGCCATTTTCGAAAATTAACTTAAACGAGTCTTGTTAATTTCTGAATTATCCAATAAAAGCACCAGCAATTAATGCTGAGCACAAGCCGGGCTCACAGTCCCCCAGAGGTGTTCTACCTTCGGTCAGTGTATTGGCTCTCCGAGGGCTCTCTTATAGAACAAAGACTCATTGTTGTCTATACTAAGAGATATTTGTTCACCCCTTGTATCAATGGTCTTGATTTGATTATGCACTCAGGCTATATGTGCAAGCAGGACTCATGTTTGCAGTGAAGTCAGCACTCTGCACAATCAAATAATTCTTGAGCTAAGGAACTGGAAAAAAGGTCATTATGTATGAAGCAATCAGTGTTTCATGGCTCATTTCCTTAGCTGTGATTTGATTTTGCTTATCAGTGTTAAGGTGGCCTTTGACCTAGAAAATCTCTGTGTTATTCTGCAAATTTTCCTCGTACTTTTACCAATGTTGGCGTGTTTTACAGCAATATTCATGTATCGGTCATGAAAAGTCTCGCTTGAGCTCCCGGGAGCCTCCCTCTTCCCTGGTGCATGACTGCATTTGTTTGTTTTTTTGGCATACAGTGTGTACATGATGCAATTATGCAAACATTTATAGCTTCAAGGATGTGCTTATTAAATGGCCTTATGTAGGACTAAGGGTTTTAATAGTATAATTGCATAGTTGGTTGAGGCAGTCGTATTTACAAGCAGGTATTCTTTCGCAAACAAAAGCTGGATTTGAGCGATTTCACACAACAAACCTGTTTAAAGTGGCAGCCCGAGTGACGGCCCTTAAACACATAGCAGGGATAAAGTAATAGTAACAATAATGCTTTAACTTTATTCTCAACTGGGCAAGTACCAACATCTCAAAAACATGCTTTTAAAACCGTCTTTTCCAAAAAATAACCAATTTAATTATTCATTTATTTATTGAGCGGAGGGACGATATTAACAGGGGAATAAAAAATGGAAAAAATGAAAATAATAAAAACATGTAATTATGATAAACAAAAATAAGTAGATGAAAGTACAGACAACCTTATATTGAAAATAGAATAACTAATTCCTAAATGTACACAGATGTAGAGTCTTTTTTATAGCAAAGTAAACACCTGAAAAGAGGGAGTGCTGCATGGGGTAAACAAATAAAAGTGTAAATATTGTCTGTTTGCACGGATGAAATAAAAACCCAGATGCTTTTGAGTACAAGACAGCAATCTGGATGAAAAAAAAGGTATTTTTAAAATCATGTTTCTTTGTAGGAGCAATATATTTGAATGTCTGGGGACGTGTACACAAACAAATATGAACTCTGCATTGAAGCAGTGTCAGCCTCACTGGTTTGTTTTTCTCTTTTCAGTTCATCTGTGAAAGGATAAACACCGCTTCTCTTCTCTTTCAGTATCTATTAATCTTCACATAGTTTTTTGGATTTGAGGTTCGACCGTGAAAGACAAAAAAGACTATTCATTCGCATATATTTCAATTTTCTCACATCAACTCAGGCTGTGTGCAAAGTGGACCATTGCTGACTTATTGTCGCAAAACCATGAGATGTAAAGTGAGCACAGAGGAGCTTTCTTCCTTTAAATGAACGGGAAACAGCTTTCCCAGGCAAGATCATACGTAATGAAGCGCAATTGTGGAGGAGATGAACTAACAACGAACAAAACATGTTTCTAATGCAAGTAAGTGAGGTAATAATGAGGTTTGCAAGCAATTAAATTGATCTTAATTGGTGAAGTCAGTTCAGCAATTGAAACAACACTCAGCAACTTCCCCAGTGAAATTTACTTCAGTTTAAGTACCACAAAGTAGAACAAAACTCTCCCTTTAAACGATACATTTGTACTTGAACTTAGTCTTTCTAGACGGGGATCAAAACAAAAGGGGCAAAACACTGTTGCCTTTATAAAAGTACGATCTCAAATGATTTCTCTCTCTTATTCTGCTGTGATTATTTGGATTTAAAGCCTCTCCAGAGAGAGCAAAGAATGATATGTGATCCTCTCCCATGTGTCTATCACCTCTGATCCACCCTTATCAGATGTGCATCATGTGGAGCACAGACTCAAACCACACATATAGTCATAAAGAGCCAGTAATCCTTTGGGGTTAAGCACTTAAAGAGCAATCCCTCGAGCCCTCTGTGTCTCTCGGTTGCACCATAGTTCTGGCACGGTGATTGACAGCTCTGGAAACGGTTTTACTGTGCTTGCTCTTTGCAGTGAGTAGTCTCCAGAGTCCCGGTTATAACTAGTCTGGAGTGTTGACTAATACGCTCGGTGGTGACTCTCTCCGTGATCAAATGTGTTCCAGCTGTTGCAGTTCTAATGACAGTTTCAGGTTTTCCCAGTTTGCTGAGCTTCCTTGAGAGACAAAAGAGGGATTTCCTCTAAAACAGACAGGCAGTGGCAGCACCAACAAATGGCCTGGTACTGTTATCAAATAGAAAGTCCATCTAAATATAAACTATCAACCGCAGAGCCAGCAGAGCAGGAATGAAAGAGAAAGCTGAGTTAAACAATGGGGTTTTTTTCTGTTGAAATCCTGAAAATAATAAAAGAGGTTAAAAGTAGAAAGTGACACAGCTGAGAGTGTTCTTTTCACACCGCCGGATCCGTCAAACAGAAAAGACGGCCCATTTAAATATAATTGATGTTCAGCCACCTGTTGCACGTTTCGCAGAGGTGTGTGTCTGCGATTGTGTGTGTGTGACTGTGTAAGTAAGTGACTGTGACATGGGGGGGCTGTCCATCCTGCCGCACAATAAACAGTTTGTTTCCCAGGAGCGGCCCTCATGTTCCTGTTGTTGGCTCCATCGCCGCTCACTGGGAAACGTCCTGGCCTCTATTGTCCGCGGGGTCGGGGGTCACAGGATGCTCCTAAAGGCCCAAAAGGGGAGGTAAGAGGTTGGATGCGAGGCATGATAAAGAGTCACCCCTCCCTCCCACGCACGCACACACTCACTCACTCACACATGCACTCTCACAGCCCTTAAAAAACAAAACATCAAAATTGCCTCCTTTTTCTACTCCTCTTTTCTTACATCCTAGTCATTATCAGGAGTTTGAGGAAATGAAGTGAAGACAATACTCCCACTATTTCATCCTCCACATCCTGCTTACCTTTAGCGTGTGTTTGTGGCTCTATGTTCCTTGCGCGTATATCTATAACCACAAGCTTTTCCGTTCAAATATGGGAAATTCAATCTAAGCGGCTAACAGAGGGTTAGGCATGTCATTAAGAAAAAAAAAGGGCCAGGAAGGTGCTGTTTTCACCACACAAAGCCACAGACGGAGTCCAGACGCTGGCAGAGACGAGGGAGCATGTATATCCCTGTGATTGCAGTGACCTTTTTAACAGCACGGCGTATAAACCGGCATATAAATGTAAGTTTTTTCCCTGCTTGATTGAATATGTTGCCTCATAACAGCCGACGTTCATGGTGGTTAGATGGAGGCGCCGCGATGGAAGTGTCTCACACCAAACAGCACATAGGTGTTTGACTGCGTGCGCCAATGTGTCCACGCAAACCATCACACTGCTGCTATATACATCCGTGGAGTTACATGTTTACATTTCAAGGCTTTTGAGCAATAGAACTGTTCTTTTATTGCGCCCGAACCGAAGCAGTTTTGAGTCCTCTGCCTGGAAGACATGTTATTCTCTGGACGTTCGCAAGGACACATTTGTCTCTTTTATGGGGCAGAGCTGGAGTTTATTTTTTGTTAACAATATTCCAGATGTTTGTTGCGTTGTGTGTTTTTTTTTTAATCACTTTATTACCGATGGACGTCTGCGGCGCCTCGGCGGGTCGAGATCTTCTTATTGTCGCATCTTTCCTGATGCGAAGGAAGCTTGTTGTCCACATATGTGACAAATAGTTTGGGCACATTATCAGCCTGACACAGGCACATCTGATATTTTTAGGTAGGAAATATATCATTTCCTTCAGCATCCTGTAGTAATATCAAAGTATTACCAACAAATGGTGTGTATTTGATGCAGTTTCTTGTGTAATTTCCTCCCCTCACTGAATTCTGCTGGTGTCACCCTCTATAATGATGCTCTTTAGAAGTGTCAAGTGTCACTAAAACCTGCCTCTGAAAGTTTACCGGAACACCAAAGTTAACTATATCCACTGTGTGTCCTTGAGTAAATGTACTTACTGACACAACACGACCAGATTGCAGGTTATCATTGTTTCCTCGCCTTGTAATTGTGCGCGAGGGCTTGTCGTAAGACGAGCCGTTAATAAAGGTAACGTGAGAGACAATAGCTGCGCTGCACGACCAGTCTTCACTTTTCAACCACGGGCAATTACGATCATAATGCCACTAGTTTGAGTTACATGTTATGAATCATCCCGGAGGCCCGACCCTCACCTTGTTTTACCTTGTCATATCAGGTTAGGGTCCTCTGGATGAGGGATGTGACAGCTGGAAATAGTTTGAGGCTCTCCGGACAGTTTGTTTTTGGTCCGCGCTGCAGGGAATCGATGAGAGACACGTGTAGGTTCGCCTTTGGCTGTGTTGCTAATGTCCCTCTTGGTGATAAAACTGTTGCTGTGAATTATATCACTGTTAAAATCTACAACACAGCAGATTAGGGGAAGTGATCTCCGTAATAGGGTGATCCAAGCCGTCCAGGTATCCCGGTTATGTGTCACTATTTGAGCTAATTAGCCTCCTCTGAGCACTTTGACCTATTGGAGATTCATTTCCTGGCCTGTTGTGTTCCTAAGTCCACAACTGGGGGTTCTGGCATAATTTGCGTTCTCACTTCCCAATCCTTCTCAGATGGTGGGGTGCTTTTTCCTTTCTTTATGACCAAATAAATCTGACCACTGCCAAAGGAGGAAAAAAAAGGGATTAAAATTCCCCTTTTGCTGTCTTGAAGAGCCCAGCTGCACTCAAATGTTTGTTTTCTACAGCGCAGTGCAGCTGCGGAGTTGTGCATTATAGCGAGGTGGGCCAAAGCAAAACAGAAATGACTTATTTTAATTGGCATGTACCTTCCCAGTTGCTGGGTGATAATTATAGCGTGGAATTAAAAGACAAAAACCCAGAACAGTCTGGTTAATTTCATTTTGAAAGTGGTCTCTGCTGCTATGGATATCTAATCGCAGAGGTGTTTAACAGTGTCTCTTTTTTCTTTGTAGCGCGCTTATTTTCTCCCCGTATGCCAGAGAACATACTGTACTAGCTGCACATACTGCGAAGTTGAAGGACACAAGTGGCATAAACGGAAAAAAAAGAAGAAAGAAGCAAAACAGACACAAATACCGGCCAAGTTTTGAAAAACATGACGAAAAGTGAGGCGGTATTAAGGTGATGTAAGCTCTATAAAGCAGTTTGTTATGCTGCTTACTCAATAGACGCACAAAAGCTATTTTAACTGCTACGCAGTAAGGAATGAGCTGCAGACAGATGGATAGAGAGAGAGACAAAGGGAGAGGAGGAAAGACGTTTATGTACCTTAAGATAACAGAGGAAAGAAATGCGGTGCGGCAGGTAAAACACGTCTGTGAGCAATATTATCTGGGCGATGGCATCATTCAGGTGATCTTGGTAAATGCATCCTGAATATAAACAAGCATGACTGTCCAGCAGGTTTACCGGTGCTCACTCTCGCTCAATACATGCCTCAGCCTCGGGGGGGAAAAAAAAAAAAAGCCAAAAGAAGAGCTTCACTTTTAAACATAATCATTCGACACATCTCATGCAATTTCCCCTTTTTATTTCCCTGCCACAATATTGTCAATTTTCAGATGCTGTGATCAACATGAAGACATCACGCGCAAGGGCAGCTCCATCAATTAAGGAGGAAAGGGAAAAAAACCCTACTGCGACTATTTCTATTTACCAGGAAAACAGATATGTATTTCCCACGGAGGTCAGTTACTTGATCTCGATTAAAGCATAGAAAACGGGAACACATTTTAATCACAAATTATGATGGCCGGTACAAATAATTAAATCGATATTCATGACACGAATCCAACCCAGGTCAACAAAGCTGCATAATTTGTAATAGATAATAAAGTCCTAAATAACAGTTCTGTTTGAAATGATGGGTTCTCACTCTCTGTAAGTGTTTAGATCTTTGAAATCGGAAGCACGGAAAACTTTATTAACCCTGCAGGGAAATTGCTTTGTTGCATTTGCACAGCAAGCAATTATGAAGAGATGAATTACATTAACAGGGAAAAAACAACCATAGGAGGATGTAGGACTCAGATGCAAAAGTGTGAAACAGAAGTGCAGTGTGGACAAAAGTCCAAAAATGGAAACATGCAAAGTAGGTTAACAGTAAATGAAGAGTAAATCAACTGCAACGGGGAAGAGTAAAGTGAATGGAAGGTACAAGGTGGGTCAACAGCAAATTAACAGTAGTTAAAAGCGGGTTATTTACGGTGGCGGGGGGATTGTTCGCTGCCAAAAAGAGGAATAATACTGTGAAAATGAACATCTGCGGCGCACACGTGCACACATTCTCCCCTTACGCGAACGCGCAAACACACACACACACACACACCCACAGCTGAGAATGAGACACCCACCGGCAAGTTGTGCAGTCATTCTATAGAAGGAAGTTTTCTCGCAGCGACACATAAAGATGATGACTTCCAGGCGCCGTGCATTATTCTGACAGGCCATGTGGCTGGACATGGTCATGCTATGCCTGCGGAGAGGGGGAGAGAAAAGGAAAAAAAAGTCCAGCCACAAGACAACACTAATAATAAGTAATCCATGTGAAACACCAAAGTGCTCGTGGACTGGGAATAACTTTATCTCCTCCTGCGGATTCACAGACAAAAACCAGCAAGGACGCTAAAAATATGCAAAAGACTTGTGGTGCAGTTTCCCAAGGCCGGGGAAAGGAAATAGACTGACAGTTTCTCCCTGACCCCTTTACTACCCCCCTGTAACCTCCTAACAACCCCCACGAGGGATCCTGTCTCTATGTGTAAAACAGACAGTCGAAAAGCATCCTGGAAACTTTAGAGGCACAAAAACAAGTGGACGTGAGGAAGTCCAATGAGCCTGCGTGTGGACGGCTCGGTCTGGAGATAATCTGGAGGCCACACAGAGCAGGCGCCGGGGGCTGCAGAGCCCTGAAAGCTCGGCGGCGGCGCGGCCGGGCGGCGTGCTGCATTGTTGTCTTTGCAAAGTAAGCGGCTTCGGCGAGGCCGGCCGGCGTGAAAGCCACCTCTCTTCTTGAGTGTCGGCTCCAGACCCCCGTTGTTGACATACGGGGCAGGTGCAGCTGCTCCCCCCCCAACTGCATCAAGTGGAAGCACCCCCAGCCCTCCTTTCTCCCTGATCAACACACACACACACACACACACACACACGCATACTCACACACGCATAAAGCTTGGATGTCACAAGACAGGGTTATATGGACAAAGACAAATCTACCATTTTCTTTAATATCTCTGCAGCAATCAGCGAGGCACTGCTGAGTTAACACAGGGCCCACAGAGCCGCAAACAATGGCTGGATTCTTCTGGCTTGAAGATGGCTATGGGAAATGGCAGGGATGCCAGGGCTGATAAGTGACCGAGAGGGCTCGGGTTACTTCCAGCTGTCTGCAGCCGTGCATGCCTCTGCGGAACGTATGGTTCACGCATAATGCAAACCATTTCATTTGCGTAACGCTCATAAAAATCTGGCGGACATATTAAATAAAGTCAACAGCCTCTCGCTCGGGCAGGGGTTTACATCACAGGAAAGAATCTCCAATCCTCCCAGGAGCAGAGCTACGCATCCTCAGCTGAGAAAACACAGGCGCTTCGGGGGCCGGCGACCTCGCCAACCGTCGTGTTAACTGGATCAATAAAAGCGGCGATAGCGTCAAAACCTGAGCGACGCATCTGGAGGGAGTCTGACTCAGGCGTCCCGCCGATAATTGCGGCAGTTACGAAGCTGCCGAGCGTCGGCGGGGGCCCCGCTGCTGTTATTGGGCCCTGTTTGGGTTTTTTCCCCCCCAAAACCATAAAAGGACACATTTCTATAGAGACGCAGCGAAATGTCTTCTTGTAATTTAAATGAGTGGAAAATTAAAAGCAGCATAAAATCAAGCTTGTAAAAGATTAACAGCGTTTAATACAGGCTACGTTTTTACACCATAAACCGATCCGCTCGCCCCCCCTCCGGAAAAAAAACACAAAAAAACCTAGCGCCACGCTGCATTAGCATCACCTTAATACCAGCGAGGGCCTCTTCCTGTCCATTTGGAAAATATAAGTACATTTTCAAGCTGCCGCACACTTCAGCAGAGAGAGAGAGTGCTTTTGGCAGGCTTTGAAGTTCTCAGAAATAATGCTCCTTAAAAGCACCCTCTGCGATACAGGAAAAACACGGATGTGTGTTTTCGGCGGGGAGGCGTGAGCGAGCCCTTCTTAGCAACCGTGTAAACCCGCGCTGGAGGGCTCTGACATGTTTGATGTCTTTTGAGGCTCATAATGCGACATCGCGGCGCGGACAATGGCCGCCCCGGCCTCTCGCCGCAGCCATATTAATACATTCATTTATTCGCACAGCCGCTCATTGTCTCGCGAGTGGAAAAGGCAGGAAAACACCGCGCTCATTCATACATCCTGAAATGTGTCGGTGTAGAATTAACTTCTGCGGCCGGCTCTAATTCACTTACGCAGAATTTGAAACGATCAGCATTCATTTAATTAGGATTTGTCGACTGAGTGTGCGCTCTTGTGTGCGGAAAAGC
>CAESWR010001657.1:5302-17648 GCA_903171835.1 Mullus surmuletus | reverse complement strand
CATGCACTGGTTACATCCCCTCATACATGATCTGAGCTGTTAATGAAGATAAAATGCTCCTCTCATGACTGACACATTCCATGTAGACTCTTTTAAAATGAAAATGTACCCGTAGGTTTTAGGTGATGTGTGATCAGTAGATTCATCGACCCAACACCCCCACCCCACCCCGGCCCTGGGACCCCCGGAGGATCCGCACCGCCGTACAGGTTGTGTGTTCCAGCTGCTTTCTGAGCCTGAAGTTAAGTGTCTGTTTTATTGGTATCAGCACATGTGGGGGAGGAGCAGGGACGCATCCTCGGGTGGACGGTTGCACTTTTCTGCTGCTCTGTGTTGTGTGTTCCTCTCCAGCTGCGTCGGTGCAAACCCGGACCCCCGGGGGGGGGGGGCGGCAGTGTGTTCTGGACCCCGGCCTTTCTGCAGGCGCCTCTTCCTCCACGGCCTTCCTGAGGAGATTTACACCACGGTGACTTTTATTTCCCCTCACGCTGGTTTCGGGTGGTTACACAGGTCTGGATAGATATAGACTGTGGTGCCAGCTTTTTAAAGACCGCATCCCCCTTTTCCTGTGTGGGTGTGTGTGTGTGTGTGTGTGTGTGTGTGTGTGTGCCGCCTGGCTGAGAGAGCAGATAAATGAGGAACAGATAGAACATGGGAGATTAGTGATGTGCTAAAACGCTGCCATATTTTCCCACTATACGCTGGTATCCTTCCCAGGATTATGGTTAAGAGGGGAGATAAACCAACCTGAAAGTGGAGACCATGACCAAATCAGATTAGCATAATCTGCTTTTCACAATCATTATTCAACATTATGCAGGATTATCCACGGAAGAAAAATGTTTGTTAGGCCGGGATGAGAATGTCTTTTTGCCGTCTTGTTTGTGGAAAGGAGGCCAGCGAGGAGCCGCCGTCGCCGCCGCTGTGAAGAATCTGAAAAACGCATCGTCTACCTCATGCCATTTCTCCTGCAGCGGGTTGATACCTGGCGCCGTTTCCTTCCGCAGGCCCGTCTGCGCCGTCCGAGGACCCGCCCTCGCCGAAGATGGCTCCCGCCGCTTTCGTGAAAGAAAAAAAAGAAGCGCCAAAGAGTCCAAATTGCTGCTTTGTGTTCAGTGACGGAGGGATTCATTTTTAGCAGCGCAGGTGCTGTGTTGAGCCGACGCTTGTCCGCCTCTTCGTTATGTGAGCCGCTTTAAGCTCATGAGAGGTGACATTTTAATTGTGTCCGTGACGTCTGGAAACCTCCCGCTTACACACACCTTGCACACATGTTTCCATCTTCAAAGTGTGTGAGGCCGCAGGTCCACAAATAAGTAGATGTGAAACAGCTATTTCTGTACAAAATGCACCATTTTACCGCGGTGTGTGTGTGTGTGTGTGTGTGTCTGTGTGAGAGCACGCGTGTATGCATGTGCCGCATTCCCCTTTGTGCGTGTGTGTGTTCGCTCCGGTACGCGTGCATGTGAATGTGTATCTGTCCCACACAACACGTTTACAGCAGGCCTGAGCTAAAAGCTGCTTTTCACAGAGTTTCTCCGCCAGTCGCCAAAACCCTCAGATGCTTGGAGCTCCTCTTTTAGCCACTGAATGTGCCAGACACGGGGACAAAATGTTTACAAATGATTCTTAGCATTTGCCATGACCTCACTCCGGCACAGATTTCAATGATCACAAGATTGTGGCTGAAAATTAATAGTGTGTGCTTTTCTAAATGATGCCTGCTGGCTTTAATTAAATTGCTCTGTAGTGCTGACAGCTCTATCGCCCTGATAGTTAAATTACCGCAAATGCTAATAATTATGTGCAAATAGCATTTTACCCCAGTCTGGATTGTACTAACATTCTTCACTAATATCTAACAATACTAATGTCTGCTAACAGCCGGATGATACTAACTTCTCCCCTGAATGCTGCTGGCTGCTGGCCGTGTTCTCTCTAAACGACCAACTAACCTTCTGCTCTGTGCCTGCAGTCAGACGCACACACTCCTCTCATGCTCCTGCAACCCTTCCGGCAAAGACCTCCACAAATTCACGCTTGCATAAAAAAGAAAAGAAAAGATGAGAAACGGGAGTGTGTAAGGAATTGTTTCAGGCCATGGGAAGGACCGTGCTCTCTCAGCCAGCAGCTGCAGAGACGAGCAGAAACAGCTGCCAGCGTCAGACGGGGGGCCGACTGCGCGCTTCCACAAAGAGACCCCCCACAGGACTGATGATCTGGTTTCAAACCACCGTTTAAATTTCTCCACGCGCTCAGAGATCAGTCCTGGGCGTCCTTTTTGTGCAAGCTCCGCAGGTGAGTGTCTGGCTTGTTGCCACGGCGAGGCGACGCCGGGCACAAGCCAGGCGAACCTCCGACTAACTCCCTGGTACTAACAGTGGTGGGGGCGCGACGGGCGGCCCACCTGCTACTAACATCTCTGTTCTCTCTGACGGAGGAGCCTCGACTCCTCATATTCCGAGCTCAAACGATCACATCTCTTTGTCAGTCCGGATCCAAGCATGGCCCGCGTTAACATCTGCTTCTAGCCAAACTCCTCAGTCCTCCTCTACAAGCTACTAACATCCCGTAGATTAACAAATACTAACCACGGAGCTGCGAGTGGCTCTCCACTGACTAACAAACTAACCCACTAATAAACTAATGATCTAACAAATCAGTGGTGCCTGGAATTTTCAAGGAGTTGCCTCATTTACTGAATGTGCTAACAGGGTTGAATGTGCCTGCTTGCGTGTGTGTGTGCGTGTGTGTGTGTACGCAAATGTAAGCAAATGACCGATTTGGATTTGTTCTTGTAAAGAGCGACTGAACTGATTCAGACGACATTCATAAGTACGTTTTTTTGTTTTTTTGTTTTTTTCAATCTCTGCAGTCCAGCAGTGGATCAGGTTGCGGTTTATCGAAGTCTCGGATCATTGTACATCTTATTATAACACGCCAGCATAAAAGTATTTAAAGATATCCTCGGGGCAGGTTTATTATTTAAAACTCTGGATAATTACAGAATCATTTGGAGAAAATGTACCTGCAGGACACATAATATCTCACTTCATGTCCATCTGCAGTGCTTTTGACTAGTTTCGCCTCCATACTTGTGTACATGTGCCGAAAAATGCATGTTTGATCAATATAAACGGAGATTTGAAGTGACCACAGAGAAATTGTCATCATTTTTGCTCTGTTATGAAAAGAAACTTATAGCATCAAACCCTATAAGCCATTCACATGGAAAAATATTTAGTTTGACTTGAGGGAGGATCTTTTTTAGACATATATACCTTTTTCTGCTATGTAATAAATCATTTCACAAAGACAACTTTGATTCTATTGTCTCATGTGTCAAATGTGTATAATTAACTGAAGCAATACCAGGAATCCCACGCAGACGAGCACTAAAAATGTCCTCCTTTGGGAAATCACAAGGTATTTCATTTCAGCGGCACTATGGGATGGCGACGGCAGGAGCACCATTATCCTACATAACAACTTGATTGCTGTAATAATAGTGATCCATGATTGTGGTACTCGACACACACCGAGTCCTGCACACCTGTTAATGGTGACATTTCAAAACTCGCAAAAGCATTTCTAAAAGGTCTAAAATTGAAGTACAGCTATTATGAAATGAATCATAGGGTTTAAATCTACCTTTTTAATATTAGAAATAATACTGGATTTGAACAGCACCTGGATAAAGAAGTATTTTGTCCCTAGATTATTTTTTTCTTGTCACAATTATGCGACTAATTCAACCACAACTCCCTTAACACTATGAACTTTGTCTTTTCAATACATTTGAATTGATGCCAAGACATTTTCCACGGCTGCAAAGTTCCACCAGGGGGCAGCAACTTACCAGGTTGGAGAGTTTCTCTGCTTTTGGTGCAGTGGACAGTTTCACCTTTTTTTTCTTTTTCTTAAGTATTCTGCTTCTTGGAAAATATCAGCACAGCGATCGTCTGGAATTTTAACACACTCGGTTAATTAAGAGACGTAGAAGTCACAACACAGAGGACGTGTCTTGCCAATTTGTTAGAAGCAGGGCTGCTGCACTGTGCGGCGCAGTATGCTGATAGCTCGGTGTTACTTATCAGTCCATGCTCAAGAAGATAAGGTAAGATGTGCAAATCACATCTGGTGATTCCGCTGCATCCTTAATTGTCCAGATATAAACTCAGCACCTCAATTCCCTCAACAATAACAGCTGAAGTTGAGAAATTATAAAACTGTATTGACCTCAATGGATTGCTGTGCTCCTAATGATCATTCACACAATGATAAAAGAACACACTAATAAATAAGTGCAAGCTGTCAAATGATACAGTGGATAACAAGTATCTCAAGAGGCAAATATAAACGAAAACGCAAACATGCAATGGAAGGGCCGAGAGAGGGCTTTGTCACATTCACACATTCATAGTGTCTCCATCGTTTTAACATCCCAATATATAAACTACTCCCCTAAATGTTAGAGAAGACATCGCAGCTGGTCATGTATTAAAACACCTACATCATACAGCCATGTTTTTCTCTCCTCTCACAATGCCACACACACACACATATCATACTAGTGTCTTCTGTGTTTGTGTCGGACCGAGGGAGCCCCCATTCCACTCCACCCCCCCACCTCTACCTCCATTCAAGCCCCGATGCGATCCAGATGACAGGGGCTTCCATAGGTAGGAGTGGTGGGGCCTGGGGTCTTCATGGGTCAGCTGTAATTCACTGCAGAACTCGGAGTGCAGAGTCTCAGCAACACACAATAGCGCTCACAGAAGCGGCCGGCTCCACTTAAAGTCTTAAATATCACAACGACTCCAGTTCAAAGGCAGGTATGTTGGGATGAGAAAACACTAATCGGCTTAATGATGTCCTCTTTTGAACGGTTATAGTTTTTCGGCGAAAAAAGGGCCGGCGCTTGAGTTTACGGCGTTCTGGATACTACAGAGGCCTTTGCAGCAGAGAAAAAAAATAGCTGCAGAGAGGGGGGAAAAACTCCACAATTATCTCATCATTTTGGAATTTCTTGAGATTTGACCAATTATCTGTTTCCTTTAGACTTTAGACATACATGTGTGCGTGCGTGCGCCCGTGCGTGCGTGTGATCTAGAAGTTCTCTGAAACCAGAGCCTCCATCACAGGGAGAATGTCTGCTGGAATAACAGCTCACTGCCTTCCGACGGAATTTGTCTGCGAGCTGTAAAAGATGGCGAGGCAGAAGGAGGAGAAGAGGAAGAAGAAGAAAAGCAAGCCTGGGAAGTATTTCTCTTCGCAGCGCTGTAATCAGCAGTGCTCGGCCCTGCAGAGTTTAAAATAGTAAATCCGCTCAAAGACAGTTCAAGGGCTGAGCAGAGATTGCTCTCCCTGCAGGTGTGTGTGTGTGTATGTGTGTGTCTGCTTGTAGTTAAAAAGAAAAAAAAAAGATATGTGAGACCCGTTATGATATCCTTGAGGTTTGCTATTTTTAGAGTGCGAGTCATATATAGGCCTGCTGCAGAGTATATTCAGTGTTGTCAATCCGACTGTAGTTTACAATCGTGAAGTGTGTAACATTTGTTGCTACACACACGGCGGTGTAACTCTGCGGCAGTGGCTCCATTGTGGAAGGAATGGAGTGGTCATGTTTGTAGAAAAACAACAAGAATGCTGAAACTGCATCCCAAACTAAAGAATTTGGGTTTTTTCTATCTGCTACTCTCACTTTATTGCTACTCATTGCACTGTTATAGTCTTGTCTGTTATTCACTGTTTTGCCCTTTATGTATGTGTATCTGTGAAACTGTGTTTTGCACTGTATGTATGTATGTATGTATGTATGTGTATGTATGTATGTGTATGTATGTATGTGTATGTATGTATTTGTATGTATGTATGTATGTATGTGTGTATGTGTGTATGTATGTATGTATGTATGTATGTATGTGAAAAGAATTACACACTACTGCAACACCACAACAAATTCTTACGATGTATCACATATTTGTCGATATTCCAGGTCATTGAATAGCTCAAGTAATTATAAGGTGGACTCAACTCATGTAAGCGAGTCCTTCCTTATTACTAAATTACTCGAGATACGTAACACATAGAATGGCAATAAAGACTAGACTGAATCTGATTCAGAAACAGGCCGCTTGGCACGATGATGCAAGAGTCCCAAAGCAAAAAACGTGTCGTGCTTTGTTTCCGCAGCCCCCCAAAACAAAAAGAAATGTCTGCGTGTCGATAATTTCCTCACAGAGTCGGCCCCCGCGCCCCGGTGCCAAGCAGACGCGGACAGACTTCTGAGCCTTGTGGCCAGTGCTCGTATTATTTCGGGCCCCAACACAAGTATTGGAGAGCAGGGGTGGAAGAGGAGAGCGGCAAAATTTGGGTCAGGGGTTGCGGGTCTTTAAATGTACAATAGGGGCTTTAACAGAAGGGCAGAGGGAGTTCAGGGAAATGGTTTGCAGACTTTTAAAACATTTGAAGTGGAGGAGAAGGAGGGGGTGGAGGGGGTGGGGGGGATCTCTGCAAACAGGGCAATCTCTGTCTTTAACAGGCTGCAGGTTCTTCAGACCAACATAAATTCTGAGCATGAGTCACCACGAGTCACAACTTCACAAAGTGTGAAGGCCCAGATTCTTGCTCTTCTGCATGTTGATATCAAAGTCCTCCAATGGTTCTCCTTCACACTCTCTTGCTTTCGAAACTTCTAAATTGTCCTCCATTAGGTCACTGGACAAACGATACCTGGTCCACCCTCCTCCCCCACCTCTTTCTTCCTCGCGCCGCGTCCCCTTAATAGTGTGAAAATGGCGATATTAAGTCAGAGACCAGGTGCTTCCTAAATGTCTTTCTTCTTCCCCGCCTGCAGCCAACATTCAGAGTCTAGATAAGCAGACAGTCGGCGAGGAGCAAAACTGTCCTGCTCGCCGGTGAATGATGGACAGTAATTAAAAGTTAGCTAATAACCTCTTCACACCTGACATTTCAACAGGGAGGTCCTGGACACCATTATCTACATATAGATTAAACAGCGTAATTGGCAGGGAGATAGGGTTAGGAGGATCGCGAGAGGAAAAGGAAGGGGGGGAAAAAGAGGCCAGGCCATTGCCAAACCATTAAGCAGAATATCTGAGTGACACTCTGATTTTGCTCCTCTTGCTAATGCGACAGGAATTGAGCTGAACTAAAATGCTAAATGAATGAAGCCTATCTCGGTGCGGTTATTACTGGGGCAAACATCGGCCATGGAAAATAGCTTTAATTTCATAATAATTGCCGGATGGACGTGACTCGTTAGAGACACAATATAAAAGTGAGAAGGGAGGATGGAGGAGGGGGAGGAGGAGGAGGGCAGGTGGGGGGGGATAGAGGGAGAATCTCTGGCCCAAAGAATGAATGCTCCCTCCCACACGCTGCGATTTAAATTCATTGATAAGAGATACTTTGACGATGATGACGACGATGAGATGAAAATGGAGGAAATTAGATGAGATGTCATTAGAGGAATAATACGAAATAAGTGGAAATTGATGCAATCCCGTGTGAGTCCCTACGCTGATGGGGGCAGGTATTTCAGAGCTTTGTGCAGGTTTGTTTCCACGGTTTCCAAACTCAACGCAAGTACCAAATCTTTGTGTTTATAACGACTGAAGGGTTTCCTTTAATGTGGCCAAACTAAACCAGTATGTTGGTATTGGCAGCATATTGGTTTATTCTAATAATCTTCACCCAATTAAGGGGACTACTTGGTCAATAGTTACAGTAACCCTATAAATCCTGACAGGAATGTGTTGAAATCAAGTCAAGCTTCTCATATTTGGGATACCTCAGATCCTATAGGCTGGACTTGGTGCCAAATGTCCACAACCTTCTGTTCCCGAACCCTACCGAGGTTGTGACCTTCTGACCTGAAAAACCATAGAGGAGCAGAAATATCGCGTCTTTCACCAAGTTTTGTGCCGACCAAGCTGGTTTTGGTCCCGAGTCTCTATGAAACCGGGATTTGAACATGGACTTTTGAGGGCGAACGTGCTGGAGAGACAGAACCAGCATCCATCCTGATGTTTTCAGGTGTGTCGAACATGCTGCGCTCTGAGCTTGCGTTGCAACATCCACGTTTTGGCCTCATGTCTGGAACTAAAGATCTTGATGGACAAGGCCTCTATTTTTCTAACCTGAATGAGTCTATCAATCGCAGAAAAACAAACAGGCTGTACTTAGATATCGACTTTGATGTACTCAAAGTGCTTTAGGTGACACCTTACGTTACAGACCGGTTCTTACTGTCATTCACACACATGCACACACTGCTGGCTGAGGCTGCCATCGTCAGTCGTGACGAGTTCACTGCCTTGTTCAAGAACACTTCAACACAAACTGTGCAGGTCAGGGATCGAACCAGTAACCCTCTGATCACCAGCCAGCCACTCTGCTGTGCCATGAAAAAAACAAAACAGCATTCTAAGGGTAGATAAATGCCACGTTTGCTCCAATTTTCCTTCCCTTTCCTGACAAACATGTTACCTCGCAGAGTGGCGACGCGCAAGTACGAGATACGGTCAAAACATTGACAAGCTCAAACTTCTAACGAGGAACACTTTCAGGAGAACGGCCTATAATTGCGGCAGCCGCGATATGAAAAGAATACATAACGACATTTTGAACTTCAACAGTCCAGAGTCAACATTTATTCATTAAGTGAGATGTCACATTAGTATTTCTCCTCCTTTGAGTAAAATTCCCTCTCTTTAGCCATAAAGTGGATCCCAAAAAAAGGAAGCGTCACAACTGCAAAGAGCATATTTAGCCAGCTTTAATTTTATGCTGGAAGAAAACACTCACTGGTGCCTTAGGCAAAGACCATTATACCCAGTGCACTTCTCCAACAGCTACTGTTATCAGCTTAGAATAAAACACAGGCAAAATCTGCCACCGAATAATTAATCTTTTTCTAATTGTTTTTAAGAATCAATTAATGTTTCTTTTAATGTTTTAAAAATTTTATGTTTTTTTTTGTCAAACACTGATGAATTCCCTGGACATTTGTAGTCATGGCGGTTTTTTAAATCATGAATTTCTTATTAATAAGCAGAATAAATAAAACATGATCCCAAATTTTTTTTTACTGTAGATTGTTTTTAATTTACTTTTAATTCCCCAAAGTGCAGCAATGCAGCGCCACCGAATCGTGGCATCTCTCCGCCACTAGATGTCCCTCTTGTTTTAGTCTGGAGGCGACTGTGTGTTGGCGGGAGTGTGTATCTGAGCCATCTGTCCATGACTTGTCTCTCCACACTCGGGGTTCATCCATCATGTCCAGAGGTGCTAGTCTCTCTAAAACCCAAACAAGAAAACATTTCTTCATTCCCGCTCTTCACCCCCCTCCCTCCAACTTCGTTCCTCTCACATCCTCTTTCTTCTCCCGCTCCCTCTGTCCCTCTCCGTCTTTTTCGCCTTCGATAAAAGGATCACTTTACTGTTTATACAGAGGGACTGGTGTTGTTAACAGGTGTAGGGTAATGGGATCCCTACTGGCAGCCAGGCACAGAGAGGGTCACACCCCTCCTCTGCCTCCACACACACTCACACCATGCGATACTCCTCTGATGGATTGCACCCACCATTCATCTAAATTATGTCACCGCCAATGAGCTATCAGTTCAATCTGGCCTAAACGAAGCAAAGGGTTTGTTTCTGTTGACACTTCCTCAGTACTCACTTCTCCTCCTGATTACTGTCAGAGCCTGTGGGAGTGACGCCGCTTGGCCCAGCCGGGTCCCCGCTCGCTCTGTGTGTGTGTGTGTGTGAGTGTGTGTGTTTGACCCCGTTTTCGCTGCCACTTTACAGCTGTTGAGGAGCTGTTATGGCGGAGACGACGAGTGGCTTTTCGAACAAGCTGTTACATCAACCAAGAGTCGCCGCTTCTGAAGGCACTTTGCCTTTGATAGCGAGAATCAAGCTTTGAAACGGGAAAGGAGGGCTCGGCTGGACCCGCGTGGCGACTTCTGGACCGGTTCTGCGCGGCTAATGTAAACAGAGAGGTGGTCCCGCACTTCTGCCATTTTAATCTGGTCCAGCCATTTTGGATCCCGTGTTTCTCTTCTCTCCCAGCATTCTCCGAAGTGTCTCCTCCTCCTTCTTGTGTTTAATTCCTTTTTCTCCTGGCATCCCATAGAATTCCTCCCAGCTGCATAACAGATGTCTTTCTTTCTTTCCCTTTTTTCGTTCTTCCTCTCTTTGACCACACAACCTACTTGCTAAGCTAAATGTTGCGCACACTCTCGCCTAACATTTGCGTCTTCGCGTTCTCTTTTACTCCCCTGTTCCGCCGTTTCGCTCGCTCGTTTCCTCAGATTTTATAGTTCGCTTGGAGGAATTCCACCCTCCTCCGGTCAATGCTTTTGGCAAGTCAAGTGATGGAGGGGGAACCGCAGACAGAGTGAGAGTGCAAACTGGGAGAAGTTGCTCTCTGGTCTCGCCTCCCTTTGACTGAAATTGCTCCAGTGATAGTTTGATTTCCTGAAGCTGATTATGTGACTGCAATTCCCATGTGGAAGGTTCATTCATTGTGTAAGGCTTTTTAGAAAAAAAAAAAAAGGAAAAAAAAGGAGCAAGATGAAATTGCTCAAGATTTTAAGCCAAAAACACATCATGGTAGACTTCGAAGGTGGGGGTGGAGAACGGCGATGAGGAGCCGAGAAGCCGAGCCGAGGTTTTGTGATCCACTGGTTAATTGAGCCTATCTAACACATTGTTAGCTTGTTATTTCAGATAAACAACCTAATAAATGTTCTCCAGATTACATTATTACAGCTGTAAAGTGCACCCAGGGAACCAAGCCCTCTATATAAAAACTCACAATCACCCCCCCCTCCCCAAACTCCCCCAGACTCATTGTGTTTTATTGAGTTGCTCACCCACAGGAGCCAAATATAGAACTGAACCGGCACTGATAGAAATAATGTGCAATACTTAGTTTTGAATCCATAGTCCCAAATGTTTTAAAATGCACATTTTACCCACGCCTGACAGCAAGTTCACAAGACTTACAAAAGAAAGCCCCTTTCACAACATTTGCGTCATTCCTTTGATGTCTAGACATTATATGCTTTTTTTTTTTTGGAGAAACTAAAAACCCCTACATCTGACGGGCTAGTATGTCATCTCCTAAGAGAGAGGTACTTGACTGAAGTCACTGTGTAGACAGTACAAAGCTTCCACATTGGTCCATATTCATGAAGGTGTAGCTATTACTGACATATTTTCTTATGGGAACAAATCACCAGTAGGGTGTGAAGTAGCTGCAGCGTAGACTAAAGTCTCTGGAGCTTTGTCAGATTCAGCTGATCTGAGTCCAGGCTTTGTGTTGCCTGTCATCTGGGGAAGTTCCCATGGACGGGACAGTTCTCAAACCCCCCCCCCATCCCTTTCCTCTGTCCCCTCCCTTATGATAGTCAATGCATCTGCTGTGTGTGTGGATGGTGGGCTAAGCGAGCCGGGTGACGGGATGCGAGACGCGAGGTGACGGAGATCAAGGAGGCTCAACGGAAAAGGAGGAAAAGTGTAAAAGTCAAAAGGGAACAAATGTGGCGCGGAGAGACGGGGAGCCCCGGCCCGTCCGCGTGTGGTCAATAGTTTTGGTTTGGCTTCCGAGGCGTTCAGGGGTTGAGGCGGATGATGTGTCGCTGCAGAGGGTGGAAAAGTAAATTTATGCCTGTGGATCTGAAAACCCCTCTCGCTCTGCATGAGACATCTTCCTCGCACAGCTATAAAAACTACAAATAGCCACAACATTATTACAAGCGTCAGAAAATCTCAGCCCGAGACTGGCTTTCACTCTGTCTTTCCACAATTAGAGTGATCAGCACAAATAATATACTTTAAAGTATTTGCAGACCGCTGAGGGTGACCTTAACAATAGCTTATTGATCATTTACCCCTGGGTGTTTTTCCTCTTTTTTTTTTTTCATGTGTGTGTGTTTTTTTGTGGCACCATTGCTCTCTTTGCCAATATTTCTCCTCCTGCAAGATGACATTGAACATGCAGCGGGCTGAGCACACATGGGAGCGAGGGTTAGCAACAAGTCAATAAGTGAAACACAGCAAAGCAGTGAAGGTTATGGAGGTGCGGGATGCGCTCCGACTGCTAAAGGCGCATCTTCCTGCGCGCCTTTTATTGTGCCTGAGCGGCGGCGGAGGCTTCTGTAGTCTGTTACGAGGCCTAGGTATTCCTCCTCTACCTCATTAGCGCTGATTTACGCCACAGCTAGGTGAAGGCAGGCAGGATGGACCTCCCACTTCTCCCCCCGCCATTTACACACATACTCATACACACACTGCCCTCCTGCAACCCCCC
>CAESWR010001656.1:160819-180722 GCA_903171835.1 Mullus surmuletus | reverse complement strand
AGAAAGAATGCATCATAAGAATGCATCAAATTCAATGTTGCTGCTAATCATTGACCATCTGAGGCTCTAATAATAATAATAATAATCAAATCCTCCTTGAATTGCATTGGATGGAAATGATTGTATTTTTCTTTACATAAACAGTGGCATTTAGAGCGTTAAAATCCCCCCAAATAATTAATGTTTGATACATTTCAGGCCCAAGTTGATTGAAATGATTGAAAAAATATAAATGTATGTTATTTTTACGGCTGCTTTTAGAGGGGACATTTTCTGAAGGGTTAAACTAAACCAAAGCAAGTGAACAATCAATATCATTTAATTACCCCCCCCCCCCTTTGTTTAATAATAAAGCTGTCAGATTGAATTTTTTCCGAGTGCGATGTTGTCAGAATGTGATGTTGGCTGTTTGGATTCGATGCAGTATGAACATTCACACGCACGGTACAAACGTGTGTATTCGCCGTGATTGCTGCAGTATTTATCTCCCCACAGCTGATGTTTGGACACTTTCTGCACAAACATAAAAATGGCCGTGGTGAAAACACCGCCCGTCCTCCATCACCGCCGCGGACACCAGCTGTGAAGCATTCGCATGGCCTCGGACGCCACTTCCTGTTTACATTAGTCCTTTATCTGTAACAAGCGAGGCATTTGTCAACAGACGCTGGCCATCCCTGTGTGTGTGTGTGTGTGTGTGTGTGTGTTCTGGCTGTGATGCTCCAGCTTTGACCTCTACAGCCTCCTGAAGGTCCAGCAGCAGCTTCAGACTCGGGAAGGACAAAGTGGATCCTTGTAAGTAAAGAATTGTTTATTTTTTTAAATCACCGCTGCTGTTTACTCCGCAGAGCCGCGCCGGCGTCATTTCACTTTAACTTCCAAGTCCTCGGAGCTATATTTGTTCCTGCCCTCTGATACGACCCACAGGAGCGTTTCCTAAATTAGCAAACAGTTATTTTCACCTCGGTGCATTGTGGGTTTGAGCTCCGTGACGCAGCATTTGAGCTGTTTTCATGTTTTTCTCGGCTGCTTTGTTTGTTTCACTGAAGAATGTGACGAGCTACGGCGGATTTAGCCGTGCTGAATGTTACAATTACGCTTAAATGTTATTTACAAGAAAACACAGACACTGCGTCAAACTTTCAGCTACTGGAATCAACACGAGAAGGCAGTCTGATGATGATGAGGATGATGATAAACCCGAACCCTTTTATGTTATTTGAATAAAACCGATTGTTGGAATAAGAGTAAATGCAAACATTACTCATTTTTCTGCCTCAAAAACCACTTTTCCTGCGTTCCTGAGTGAAGATGTAGGAGGAACAAAGACCTGGAACTTCTTGAGAAAATAATCGTATTGATGATCGCGCAGCCATTCCTCACGCCGCACAAGTAAACACCCCCCACTGATGAATGGTCACAATTAAATAGTTATATTGCCTTTTGTTTTCATTATTCAGAGCATAACGGCTCTCGGGCCGCATAGATATTTCAGGTGACACAATTTTCTTAGCGGCTCCTAATAAATCACGGCGCCCGGCCGTCGGTGCGAGGCGGTGCGGCGGCGTAATGCTATGCTAATTTGTGCGGGATTTTTCTTGCCAAGAC
This sequence comes from Mullus surmuletus, assembly GCA_903171835.1. Classification (NCBI taxonomy): domain Eukaryota; kingdom Metazoa; phylum Chordata; class Actinopteri; order Syngnathiformes; family Mullidae; genus Mullus; species Mullus surmuletus. The sequence continues at coordinate 179,114 of CAESWR010001656.1, read as the reverse complement.
GACTGCGGAATACGGCGAAAGACTTGAGGCTGCAGCTCTGCCGCCCCGCCGCCCTCGCCGACCAACACCCACTCGGCCTGCTGCTCCGGCGGGCTAAAAACAATCGCAGACTTTAACAACAAAACGGCAAAGTAGTGAAACTGCGGCGGCGCGGAATCGCTGGAGTCAGCAGCAATGTTCTTTGTACTGAAGTGGGCTGCGGGTTTTTTTCCCGCCGTCTTAATTAAATCACAGCCAGATTTTTAGGGGGAAACTTTATGATCCGTGGGTTTATGGCGGCAGTGTTCACGCTCGGGCGTCTGCAGCAGCGCGCCATATGGGCCGCGCCGGCGAAGAACACACACACGGGCGGACTCAGTATCAGGACATAATCGCTGTCAGGCAACATCATTAAGGCCATGTTAAAGGTAGCCAGGCAATATCTCCCTCAACGTTAAAGGTCAGCCATATCATTAATTCCCCCACCGTGGCTGTGGACGGTGGGGGCGCTGCATTAATCTTGCTGACACCATTTCGAAATTTCATCATACTTTGTGGTATGATTTAATCAGCCGGCTTTCTTTGGCATAATTAATGTCAGCGACCCCTTGGAAATCAATAGGAGGAATCTCCTAATGCCAAAGCCTCGTCATGAACTTGTAATGACATCATCCATCATTCATTATCTATTGATATGCCGTTTATCATGGCCTCCACTAATGCCGCGCACCGTTAATAAACCCGTCAATACTTCAGGACTGGCAGCAAAAAAAAAAAAAGAAAACTCTGAATAAACTCTGAATATTTCACCTCATCCCTTAAAAGACTCGGCTGAAACCAAAGCTCACGGCTGTTATTTTTAAGAGGGCTGCTGCACACCACTGCCGGCATGCCTTCATACCGCAGAGTACAATTAAAAGTTGTTCAGAAGTGTAAATTTGGCAGAGAGGCTCCAAAAAAAAACCAAGGAGAAAAAAAGCGGAACCCTGGGCGAGGTTGGAGGCTCTTCATTATTTGATGGAGGGGAGGTAGCGAGGGGCAGAGACAGATTATTGGCTGCAACGCAGAGAACCAGTCGTTTATTAAACCATGCTGCTCTGGCGGCGGCCGCGGACACTCGCCGGCCTCCATTAGAGACGACCCGAGCCAGGAGGAGGCAGCAGCTTTGGAAGCTCCTCAAAAAGGACGGAAGTTTGACCTCAGCTGTGTTTAAAAACAACCTTGCAAAACCTGGAGAAATCTGGAGACCTCTGTCACGCCAGAGACAGATACAACAACTGGCATGGACGCCATATTGGTCAGGGGGAGCGGTGCTTTCTAAGCCCTGTGTCCTCATCACTCTTTTTGCACAAACCGTTGCCCCAACCCCCTGATCAAGATGGCGGCAGGAGCGAGCCAGGCCTGAGGTTTGCATGTTTTTCTGTGCCTCCATGACAGGTTTTCCACCACTGCCTGAAAAATGAATTCCCATAATGCATTGTGCTTTCAACTACACGCATTTCAAAGGGTCCCTGCTTCAGAAAACAACGAGTAATGACCCACAATGCATCAGCTTCAGAGGTAAACACACACAATGCTTTTAAGTGAAGTTGTTACGCTGGCGGGGAGAAGTATGATTCATTGTTCTGTTCCTGGAAAGCAAAGAGGTCGCTGATTGTGGCTTTAATGCGGTTGTTTTTTTCGTTTTTTTTGCTTTCTTTCCCCTTCTCCAGAGGAGAGATGATATCAGACGCAAAGCAGAGATTGATCGTGGCTAAATTTAGAGGCTTACCAGATAGTCAAGGTTGATGAACAGAGCGTTAATTAATGGAGATAAGTGGCACGTACATGCACACACACACACACACACACACACACACTGTAGTTCCTACTGGGACATGGTGAACCCAACGCATCAAGGCTTCATCGCCGCCTGCCGTTCGCCCGTTTGTCCGCCCCCCCGCCCGCCCGTGGCGTGATAAACGGCGATGCCATGAGGGCGAGGCGCGCGCGGCTGTGTAAATACGCCTGTGGGACAGCGGCTTGGAGCCGCACTTACTCATAATTATGACAAACAGGGTGAATCGGCACCTGTTCCCTCCATCACACGGACGTTAGTGGAAACAACGGTACGTTTCTTTCTCGGGTGGCTGCTTTTGTGAGGCAGGAGCAGGATTACGTAATCACAACATCTTCAAGTGCTGGTCCTTGATGTATTTTTTATTTTCATCGAGTGGCTTCGCGGATTGTGTGCAGAGCGCCAGAAATGCATGTTGGGAAGGAATCTCCGGCATGTTACCAATTAGTGTAAAATCTGTTGCACACAAATGCCGTTTTATCGGGATGTAGCGAGCTGTGTTATCAGCGGTGCGAAGAACGGTGAGGAGCTGATCGACCATGATGCGTGCTTTGTTGGTAAAGAAATGATACAGACGGTGAAATCAATGGCTCTCACGCTTCGTCTCCCGTCTTCGTTAAAACTGAATAAAGAAGCACCAGTGTGTGCGGACTGAGGATGAGAACATCTGATGCTCAAACTCATCAGTGCTCGCCTGCTCACATCCACAACTTTGACTTCAAACCAGGGCAGCAGCTGCTCGTTACGCTGATGAGCACCAATCACACGGAGACTGGAATCCAAACGTGACCGCTCAGCCAAACTGGTTCACCAGCTGCAGAACGTGACTCTAAAACTCGACGAAGAGCAGCAGAACGAGAGGAGAACTTTGATGTGTGAGCTGCAGAGATGATCGTTGGTGTGTGGATGGCGGCGCTCTTATTATGGAGGGTTAATGATGGTGCTTCCTGTCACCATGGTGGTCTCCTGAGCAGGGTCTGAGGGTCCCCGGCTCACTGAGAGCCTCCACGTTCGCTGACGTTCCTTCCCACAGTCGAAACCCAGCTTAGTGTTGCATCCAGAGCCCAGAGTCAGATTGTCATTGTGTCACCATGGCGACGCTCAGTTCTACATCCAGTTTGTCCAGGAAACTTTATTTACTTAACTTTATTGTATTTATCTATATTATTTCCTATTTTTGCCAATGACTGAGACAGCATCCGTTACCACCCCGGACTTGGTCTCCGGACGAGTCTCAGAAACGCCACACTGTCATAAATCAGCGAGTGGCGAGTGGCGACACACAGCAATAATCTCCGAGCTGTTAGCGTCCATCGACGTTGTTGGCAGGGATTTGATTGACAGCTGAAATTCGATGGAGTGGGCGTGGCTTCAGTGCCTCCCCAGCTTCCAGAGCCGAGAGAGCTGCTCGATTTCTCAAGATTTTTAAAGCATAATTTAACACACTAAAAGACTTTTTCTAGCATTGAAATTTGGCAGGATGGTTATTAAGACATCTGTCTCTTATGTAACTGACTCACAACACAAATATACTTTCAATTTACTTCCACTTTAACAAACACAAATATACTTTCACTTTACTTCCACTTTAACAAACACAAACATTTGGAGTGTTGTAGAAAAAAATCTTTGTTTGCACTCACATAAACATGAGATCTTTGAGAGGCTGCCACAGATGTTGTGGCCTTGGTGCCGCCCGGCCGGCCGACCACCTGAAAATACTGTTTGTACGTGAATCGATGAGAGTGCTGCAGAGGATTTGAGGTTATTTCAGTGTATAATTCCGTCTCTACTTTGCTCATTTGTTTTTTTGAGACTCAGCAGAAGCGCCTCTCTTTCCTCTTCAGACCTGCGCGGCGGGAAGTCACACCTCTTTACAAACCTCACGGGGAAAAACCTGCTGCCTTGATGTGAGAATAAACCTGTGACGCCTTTGTAGTCGTCGCCGCAGAGACGGCGGGCCTCTGAGGACGCCTCGGAGGACGCGCTGACGGAGATTGTTTTTACTACATTAAGCCGCCGCCGCCGCCGCCGCCGCCGCCGCCGCCTCCTCTTACAGCCGAACACAATCAAAGTCGCCATATTATCAATGGCATCCCCCACTGGAAACACAATTTCAAGGTCTGTTTGATACATGAAAAAGCAATGATGCATTCTAATTTAAAAAAAATAACTGCTGTAGGAGTTTTCATAGCGTTTCCGGACCATCTTTGATAATTCAGGTGTTGTGGGAAAACATAAATAAAACATTCGGCGCCGGCTTCCCTCCTCAGCTGCAGGTAATCAGGTCCTTCACTGCACAGATAAGTAATCTTTATTTCAGCTACACGGTGAAACTCAAAACAAGAATGTGGGGTGAAATGACTTCTTTCTGAAGCGACAAATGTTTCATAAACATTTCTGTGACATCAGCTGCTCTCGAGCCACTGCGGGGAAAAACTGTTTGCAGCAGAGACGCTGGATTTGGAGAAAAAATGTCATACTGCAATTACTGTGAGCAAAGGACAGAAGAGCAAACACAGAGAGCTGTGAGCGCAATTTCACTGCAAAAAATGATATATATGTTTTCAAAGGGCTAGTTGGTGTTTTTCTCCATGAAGTTGTATGAGCTCCTCACCATCAGTGAGCTTCATCAACTTTTCCTCCACCGCGTCCAGTGAGCAGAGTTCCCGCCCGGTTTCTCTGTTTCAGAAAGTAGTTCCTCTAGTTGCTGGAGTCACACGGAGAAAGAGTTTGGCTCCAAAAAACAACATGCCTTCCAAAAAACACACATTTGCATCACCAATTCTTGGCCACAAAAAAGTCCAACCTGCGCGCAATGATACGAGCGGAGGGAAAATAGTGCCTTGTGATTGCGAGGTTGGACTTTTTTGTGGACTAGAATTCGTCTTGCAAATGGACTACACTTCTGAACGCTCTTTTGTTGTTGTTGTTGAGCTAAATGCTTTATCCGTGTGACCTGAGCAGTGGAGGAAAAGTCACTGCTGATGAACCACACTGATGGTGAGGAGCTCATACAATTTCATGAAGAAAAATCTGAACTTTCCCTTTACCCAAGGTGGGTGGTGTGACCTCTGCAATACCTCCATCAACACGTTGGATGAAACATCAGCGATCACTTTAGTATCTGTCTGAAAAAATAACCGCTACAGATCATTATAAAAAATAAGACAGAAGGAACATTTCCAAAGATTGGTTGAGCAGCTGGGGTTCTCAGCGAGGCCCCGCCCACTCACACGACCTGCAGCCCACCGAGAGTGTACATGTTGGTTATTGTAAGTGCTAACATGACAGAGGTCGGTCCTCACATGGCAGGTGGTTAAAGATAGATGCTTTTTAAACATTCATGTCACTCGAGACATGAACTCATGATGGCCGGTTCAGTGGATGGACGTGCGGGCAAAGACGCGCGAACCGCCGCCGCCCACCGCGAGCCGGGAGGACGAACTCGAGCTTCAGCGCCGCCTGCAGTCAGACGCTGACCTGCGGCCCGCTGCCTCCACAGCAGCCACGGGGGCTGCGCTCCACCAGCCAGGAGTGAAGAAGGTGAAACATCTTGAAGCATTTCAAGCGGGCACTTAGAGACGGCGATGATGCGTTACAAAAAGTGCACTTGGAGCTCTCCGCCCGGCGCCGCCGCCAACGCACGGCAGACCTCGGCCGGCGAACGAGCCGGGCCAAGTTATGCAAGCAGCACAAAAGTTCTCAAACTGATTCTATAAACATGTTGGTTTGCTTCCTCGTCTCTGAAGTAAAGCAGGGCGGCGAGCAGGGAGGTCCCTCTGGCGGCGGCCCATGAATCAGGAATCCGGGGTGAAGTCCAGTCCCCCCCNNTGAGATACACTATATTGACGTTACGTTGGTTCTCGGAAGTGTTTACAGCCAAAGTCTCCTCACCCTGAGCTGTTTGTGCAGATAAGAGTGTGTTCCAAACTGCAAACGAACCTCCTCCACGCTCCAACAGGACGTCACGCCGCTCACAGAGGGCTGCATCAACACCGCCGGCGCTCCACCCTCAGCTCATCACGTGCCTGCTTGTTTATCGGACTTCTCTGGCTCGTCTGAGGAGAAGTGGCTGACTTCATCCACCCAACTCAGACATGCGGCTTATCTCACGAACATCCAGTTCAAAAACCATTACGGTCAGAGAAGGTTATTAGAGTCGACCCTGGTCACGGTACACAACTCATGTTTTTGTCGTTTCCAACTGGCTCCGCCCCTCAGAGGAGCCGGGCCGCCACTCGCTCACACACACACTAACAGGAAAATTACAGCTTCTAATTACACTGTAAAAACGGACAACGTGTTCCTCATGAACTCGTGCAAGAATGTTGGGGAGGGTTCCTCAAAAAAACTGTTTTCCTCACTTTAAGATAGAAGAAAAAGTTCTTCTGCATCGTCTGCTTTTATTATTTCAGTATGTTTTGATGCAGGAAACTGATGCCACCACACTGCTTAAAAAGTATTAATTAGCGAGCCCCGTCGCTGCCGGAATGGCTCGTGTTTCCCAAGTTTTTGTTTCCTCAACATCAAACGGGAGGAGCTGCTGCCTCGTCGGGTCACTTTGCAAACAAATAAAGCTTCTCTAAAAGGCTCCGAAACCCCAAAGCTGCTTTTTATCCAGTTTTACATGCAGCTTTACGTGCTTCTGTTGGGTGCAGAGACGCCGCTCGCTGCCACTGTGATATTGCGTGTGTGTGTGTGTGTGTGTGTGGTGGTGGTGGTGGTGGGGTCGGGGGGGTTGACAAATTTGAGGATGCCGGGAGGACGTGTGTTTAGAGGCGGTTTATCTTCAGAAACAAGAGCACGGCGGCAGGCGATGCACAGATACTAGCGGCTTATTTGCGGTGCAGCGAGCGGTCAGGAGGTAACTGATGTATCAGCGCGTCGTCCTGCAGCAAAGGGAGAGAAAACGAAGCCATCGGCAGGAGTGAGATATAGACCTCCAAAGTGACAGCAAGGTTTTCCTGCTTCAGCAAAAAAAAAAAAAAAAAGGAGCAGCCCTGGTCTGGCGCCGCGCTCTCGAAAACACATCCATTTGTTCAAGGGAAGCTTGGCAGGAACACAACTATTTGTCATGAAGAACACGGCGGGTGACGGGGTGATGGAGCGGCCTGCAGCCAGCCAACCCGCCGCAGCCATTACAGCGCTTTTATTTATTTATAAATCTGTTTCAGTAATAGAATGAAACACAAGAGAAAAGCACCAACACAGGCGTCTGCATCAACATCTGATGGCAATGAAGCGAGGAATTAGACACAATGTGAGACAGGAAATGATCAAGTTCCACAACTGGTGATGAATAATAACACCAGAGTTCCTGAGGATGTTTTATGTCCGTTTAAAGGGTCAAAATCCATACAGAATATTTAATATTTGATATGTATCTTTCAGGCTGAAGCTCATTAAGAAGAAGGAATCATTTCAAGTTGGAAAAAGTATTACTATGTGATGTTTTTTACAGCAGACGCTTTTTGTCCCCTAATGGTTTGCTATCTGTCACTACAGAAAAAATGCCTCCGAATGCCTCAAATTCAAAGTTGCTGCTAATCATTACCCGTCTGAGCCTCTAATAAAATAATAATCATTAAATCCCCCTTGAATTGCATTTTAAGGAAATTAATTGAGTTTTTGTATGTTTTTTGATTAAAATACTGTGGAGTTACGTAAACAAACTGGTGTTTAGAGAGTTAAAATCCACCCAAATAATTAGTTTTTGATAGATATATTTCAGGCTGAAGTTGATTAAAAAGACTGACTCATTTAAAGTAGAAAAAAAATTGATTTATGTTATTTCTACAGCAGTTTTTAGGGAGGGATTTTTGGTCCTGAGGGACGATTGAGAAGGTTTTTTTATTAAGGAACTCTGAAGGGGTCGTAGACAAAGAGATGCGTGAAGGTGCTGGACTGTGACGTGCAGCATCGACTGTACCTGCGCTTTCCAGGAAGCAGAAATACTGCTCATACCAGACACCCAAAACATCCCATAATTACAGCGGGGTGCAAACGTTTGCTCACTTGTGTGTGTTGATTGCTGCTGCCGCTCTGCAGCTCTCTCATTTATCCGGGGACCGAAACCTCACGGCGGGGAGGTTTATTTTTACCGCTGCATGTTGGGGCTTTTGTACCGCTAAAGTGGCGTTTTAAATCCCTCACACACGGGTCATTTTCTCACCAGTTCCTGTTTGGTGTCGGTCAGCGAGCTCGGGCCGAGGAGGAAGCGGGCGCCGCCGCCACCGCCGCTGCAGATCAAACGGCACCACAGCAGGTCTGGGCAGAGACGGGCGCTCGCCGTGATTGGTGTTTACGGCGCGGAGCTGCCGAACCCGAAGGCATCTGTGTTTGTGTTCACCCGAGCACAGCACGGAGGAACAACAAGCCGCGGAGAAATGGCGTGGGATCAGAGGCAAACAGCAGCACCTGAAGTCATCTCACACACACACACACACACACACACACGGAGGGAGCAGGTGGGCGGCGGTCGAGGGCAGCTCAGGTGAAGACTCACGGGCCACAGCAGGAAGTGCAGCTCCTGACCTCGTTTTGTAATTCCTTTAACTCAGCTGCTGTGATCTGCTGTTGGCCTTTAAGCGCTCTCTGGTTCCCTGTTTCTACTGTGATTGTGGGCGGGGCTGCAGTGGAGGCGGAGCCAAGCCGAGTTCGTTATCGCCTCAGCTCGCTGGAGACGCCCGACCTGTGTGTGCTCGGCCCCTCCGCATTGATTCCCGCCGATGGTTATCATTGTTTGGTTTTATACCACCTTAAGGTGAGGGGACCTTTGTTGCCATGGTAACCGTGATATCGACCATCTTAAGGTCAGGTTAGGATCGTGATAGTGGTTGGGAAGAGGCCATTTCCGCGTCACAGTGTTTGACAGAGTCCACATTCATTCAGACCCGGTCGATGCGTATCGACCCATTTCCAATTTGGAGCCACAAAGTAAAAAGAAAAACCTGCGGTTTGAGGGTTTGAATGAGGCGGCAAAGACCATACTCGTTTTGGACGACGTGTCCCCGGTGACAGCTGCCCCCGAGACTGTCCCCAATTTCAGCAATTTAGGATTGAGAAAAAAAGCATTTACGGTAGGCAGGTAGGAAGCGCAAGTGACCATGTTGCGTGCAGACAAGAACAACAGTTATTACGGTATCATGTTGCGCACAGACAACAGTTATTACGGTAGCCAGGTAGGAAGCAGAAAGCGTGAGGGAGTGTGTTGTGCACAGACATTACGGTAACTCGTCGCTGCCTTTAGCCTCTAGTATAACCGTGTACCCACTAATAGCAAACAGAGCTGCAAGAAACACACACACACACACACACACACACACACAAACACACACACTTTCAGCCCTTGCCTCTTATACTTAATTATCATTGTTGTGTAAATTTGAATAAACATGTAAAAATAAATTAAAACCGTAACTGTCCCACTTTCTTAATTTAATCTTGATCATTTTTTATTCATTCTTATCTCCGAGCTGGAAACGTCCCTGGATTTCGTTTCAGAAATCTGGTCACCTCGCGGTTTGACTATTTCTGAGAGACGCACGTGCGCATTATCAGCACGTTTGCAGTCTCTTTCACCTGAGTGCGAGGCGTCACGCTGCCTCGCTCACTCACAGAGAGCAAATTGTTGCCGCCGAGAGACGCAAAACTGTTTGTTGCTTTACATCCAAACGCATTCCAGAAAAACAGGACATCTTTTAAAAGCTGTCCGAGGATCAAACCAGGCAGGCGTGTTCGCTCCCCTCCACCTCCCGCTGAGGAAACAGCTTATGCAGCAGAAGGAGCGGAAACCCAGGCGAGTAAATTCATTATTAATGTTGCGCACATGAAACTGGGTTAGTTTAGATTATTTTAAGGCCTGATAGCAAATACTTGCATAATCCAGGTGTCGTGCTCAAACTACAGATGATTCCCCCGCAGGTGCTGAATCACCCACAGCTGCAGCTCCCCCCGGCGGGTTGGAGTCCGCCCCCCCCCGCTCCGCCCCAAAAAAGCTCTGCCGCATTAATATTTCACAGCACCGAGAAACCAATCGCAGATAAATATTTATACGTTTGAAGATTTCTGTTTCCAGGACTGTGTTTGTGTTTTGCCTCGGCCCCTGATGGAAAAAGCCTGGCGGGTTAAGTGTCGCGGCGAGCTCGTCCCTCAGAGACGTCCCCTCCTCGCTGTGTGCCGCTGCTGGAGGAGCTGAGGGGGTCCGAGCCGCGCGCCAACCTCACCGTCAGGGGCTTCCCGAGGAGATTTGTCAGACTGATGCCGTTTATCTGGAATAAAACGCTCCTGTAACTGTGACCAAGATCGTCGTCTTCTCGCGGTGCTTTGAAGATCGGAGCTGATAAACAACCAGCAGCAGCACATGAGTAATAATTTATACGACACCTTTCAGAGACGGAACATCGGAGATCTTAGAAAACAAAGTCATTATATTCTTGGAATGTGTGAATATTTGGATTTGTTGGTAAGAAAATTTTAAATAATAAAAAACAAAAAAATGCATTTTCAATGTCAGCAACATACAAAGCTAACATTTGAGGATAGGATGAAATTTTAGCCCTCAGGAGTTCCTTAAAAAAACTTCCTCTCCTCGAAAACTGCTGTAAAGGTAACAAATAATAATATTGGTCGGAGGTCGGAATCTGGATCCAAACGCTCGATCAGGAGTCGAAGCAAAAGTTCAACAAAAAACAAATCCCTCAAACGAGGAAAGTAGCGAATTCAGGAACTCCTGGAGAACAAACGGGATGGAATCGAAGGATAAAATAGAAATAGTCTTTACTCACGGTAACAAAAAATCACATGGTACACTTGAAGTAAAAACCACAAAAAATAATCCAGACAAACGATCAAAGACGTGATTTAACTTGGTCACGAGACTAACGCACACACAGAGTGCGGATGGGAGCAGGTGGAAACAATCAGACCAGAGGAAACGGGCAAGCTAACTGACACACAGGGAGAGGGGGGCTTCAAAATAAAACAGGAAGTGACCAGACAACACATAACACGACACAGCATCACACATCACTTCAGTCTGAAATATATATATCAAATATCAACGATTTGTAAATGCCTGTTTGCTTATGCACTTCTGCAGTATTCGAATAAAAAAAACAAACCTAAATTAATTTCTATAAAATGCAATTCAAGGAGGATTTAATGATTATTATTATTAGAGCCTCAGATGGTCAATGATTAGCAGCAACACTGAATTTGAGGCGCTTATTTTTTCTGCAGTGACAGATTTTTATAGCAAACTCTCTTATTAGTTCCTGGGGACAAAAGTGTCTCCTTCCAAAAGACTGCTGTAAAAATATATATTCATATTTTTTCCAACTTTAAATGAGTCATTCTTGTTAAAAAGATACACATCAAATATCAAGTATTTGTTTAGGATCAAAAAACATCTGGAAAAAAAAAACCTCTTCAGGGTTCAATGACCAAACTGGAAAAGCTTTTTGCCTTTGATCGCATGTTACAAATTGACACCGCGATGATTCCTCCTCCTTGTGGCACAAATACTCCCTCATACATAATCATGAAGGAGATGAGATGCGGAGTAACATATTATCTCAAGACACTTGACAGCGAAGGGTCGTGACCTTACAGTACAGCGGATGCCAGGGGAAAAAAAACCCTTTCAGAAGCTCCGACAGCATCTGAGCAGAACATCAGCGCCGCACTTTGTGATCCTCACTGATAAGACGAGTACGAGTTATTTAAAAATATACCGCCCGGAGCTGCGCGGCGGAATGAAAATAATTCCGCTGCTGGCGACTCTGACATCCCGGTTACGGGGGAGTTATTTCCTGCAGCGAACACGGCGGGGCGGAATATTCACAAAGTGCCACAGGAGCGCGCGGCGCCGCGGCTTTAAAGAGGCAGCTGCGAGGCAACAAGCAAAACTCATCTCTGACTCGCTGTATTAGCAATCAGGAAGTGGTGGAGAGGCAGCGAGCAGGAAGTGGCTTTGATATGATCAATCAGCCGCGATGCGCCGCGCGATGAATATGTAACTAAACGCTCGCTCGCGCGCCGCAAAGAGCCGAGGAGCGCTAATTAAGATTCAGAGGCTGAAGACGAGCAGAACAGGAAGCAGGAAGTCTGAGCAGCCGTCATCAAAGACACAAAGTCTACCTCCAAGACATGTGTGTGTGTGTGTGTGTGTGCGCCCGTGCGTGGAAAGATATGTGTGTATCATCACGGCCATTAGGGGAATAAACAGTGAAAGTTGGTGCGAGAGTCACTTTTAGCCGTTGGTGCTAATCGTCATTTTAAAGGTTTTTCCAGGTTTTCCAGCTATGATGAAATCAGTGTTGTAGTCGCGGTAACGCTTCCCACCCGGAGAGGTCACACATGAGGAGGAGCTGCAGAAAAACTGGGAGAAACCAACCTTCTGTTGACTCACACACTGCATGGGAACTGATGAGAAGTTAATTGAGCTAATTGAGTCGTTCGGATTTGATTTGATTGGATATTGCCATTGATTGATTGATTCCTGATGGATCCTCTTTGACTGAGGGAATAAACAGGTCTGTTTAATGGTTTCCAGCCCTCACAGAGACTAGGGTGAGAATCACTCGCGTGGCCACTTAGCGCAAATATCTTTGTCCACACAGTATTTACCAGCTGTGTGGACAAAGACATTTCCGCCCCTTTGACCGAATGGAATCGTTGCGGTCCTGCTGTCATGTTTTCCGGTGAAATATCGACATGTTTTGGCCTAAACACCAGATTACAATGCATCTGATGTTGAAGGAGTCAAAGTTCTTTCTCTCATCGCCCGATTATTATTCCAGCATTGAGTCCTTGTGGAGCCACACGGAGCAGAGATGCTGTGATTGGAGCCGAGCAGACGCTGACCTGCAGGGTTGGAGATCCGATGTGGCTGTCGGCTTTAAGAAGGCTCCGGTGGGGGGGGGGTCCTCAAGGTTATCTGAGGTATCTGATGATGAGGAGCTCTAATGGGCGCCTTTAACAGGCAAAGGACTCACTCATAATACACTTTGCATGAGTTTTCGCTCCCGACGTGCTCCCATTAATTCACTGTTTGCCCGATCAAATTAAAAGTGGCAGTCGGCGTCTGCTCCTTGGCAGGGGTTGGGGGTGGGGGGTGGGGGGTGAGGGGGCTTGTCGTGGCTGTGGGAGGGTGGGCGGTCGGGGTATCTGATTGCGCTCCGGGCCCCGCCGCTGCTCGCCGCCTGATAAGAGGCTGCGGCGGCGATGGGCCTGATTGCAGTGATGTTTTGGCTGCCGTCGACACGCAGCCCCATTGTGGTGATGAGGCTGAATAACAGGGTTGTTATGGTGACCACATCAGTGTGTGTGTGTGTGTGTGTGTGTGCATGTGTGTGTGTGTCTGTGGGGGAGATATGAGATCCGTTTTCTGGATGTTTCTGCGTAGCGCTGAGACTAAATCCACCAAGGTTCTGCTGTGTTTGATCACCTGTCTTCAACACGCATTAATGGACAGGAAAAATCTCTGCAATAAAGGTTCCTCGAGTCTCAACTCTCTTATTGCTTTCTTCTGGACTTTTCACCCTCTTTATTGAACAAATTAACTATTCATTTAAGTGGTCACATTTTTTTGTGGAAATGTCACCATACCACGAGCAGTCTACACTTCTACAACAATAATAATAATAATAATAATGATGATGGTATAACATAGTATCATAACAACAGGGGCCCTTATGATGCAGCGACCCAACATGAAAAACAGGGGCAAGAAAAAACTCCCTTTGGGGAAGAAACCTTGGGCGGATCCACAATGCCATAGTGGGCAGTGAAAGGCATGCTGGTAAAGGTGTGTATTTATTTGGCTTTTAAAGGAGGACAGTGAATCAGCCAATCAGAGCTCTTCAAACAGATTATTCCACACACGAGGAGCTCGACTCGCGAAGGCAGTGTCGTCCCGGCCCCTCAGGGTGGATTTGGGGTCGGCCAGCTGCTGGAGGAGCTCCGGCTGCGATCAGGAACACATGATTCTAAGTCGAAGGGAGGATCAGGGAAGCAAAGGAAGCAGTTCATTGTGTTTCCTGACACGAGAAGCGAGGGGGAATGGATTACAGAGGAGCGCCCGGCCGTGTCAGGTGCCGCCATTTAATCACACGCATATCTCCACGTGTACAAACCAATGTTTGTTAACTGCGTCAGGGGCTTTAACAGCCGCAGCCCAAAGGGAAATACAGCATCAGAGGTTATGAATGCCATTACAGTCCTCGGCGGACTTTTGCCAGCAAACTCATTCAAAGCAGTTCATCGTCACGGTTGCGAAAGTCCCGGCCGCGGCCCGCTGGCTTTGTGCTCCCCACAATGAGCTGATATGGTTCCGGCCACTTGTAACGCCGCAGATAATCTGATAGGCGAGCGGCACAAAGCGAGGCGGCCGAGCCGACAGCGGCGAGCGGCGGGATTAGACCACTCGATGAAAACAGAATCGCCGGTGACAGACACTCACGGAGACGGCGCACAATAGACGGAGACGGAGAGGAAAAATCATTCCCTGCCATTCCGCTTATCAAAGCGCTCTTTTCATTTCCTAAGCTCACTATTGAATTTTCTCACTCAAGCTCGACACGGCTGATGGGGGGCTCTTTTCTTTGTCGAGTTGTCATCCACACAGCGCTCTCGCCCCCGAGGTTAATAACCAAAGTTAAAGGAGTGTTGCATATTAATGGCGGGATCTATTGAGCCGCACGGACGAGCAATAACCGCCTGTCAGCGCGCAGCTCCCGTCTCAAAATAATGAGCAGGCGTCGCCGCAGCGTTTGGGAGATTCTGCGACACTCGGGCGCGTACCGTCACTTTAAAACCAACCGCAGAGAGAGACCAGCTTCCCGCTCCCTTTCTTTGAGTCAATCTTTGTGGAGAATGTTTGCTCATGGAAATGAGTCAGCTACCTTCGCCGAGCCGCCCGCCATGTTTCCCCAGAGAATGATTCGCCGCCCACCTCCGCCGAGCCTGATGGAGACCAGTGTGGAGGTGCAGAGGGACGGTCAGGTCGCAGAGCAGAGGTGTTGGAGGACAACATGGAGGACAAAGTGCAGATTTGTCATGGTTTTGGCTGAGCACAGGTGTCAAGTAACAAAGTACAAATACTTTGTTACTTAAGTAAAAATTGTGGGTATTTATACTTTACTGGAGCAATTTTTTTTCAGTCCCCTCATTACATTTACTAAGAATAGTCTCTGTCACTCAGCCCGCCCTGGTTACACACATTTTCTTATCCACTTTTGTTCTCTTACATCCATTGCGCTCACAGATTCCTGCAGCTCAGCTTTATGTACATTTACATTCCAATAAAGGCTATTGATCACCTGCCTCTGAAGCTGCTGAGTAGTACACATATGGTTCTTCCATCTATTTGCATTGTACTTAAATGTGTTCATTGTCAATGGATATAAATGTGAATGAAACACATGGCATTTTCCCCCCTTACATTACTTTTACTTTTATACTTTAAGTAGTTTTGAAACTAGTACTTTTACACTTCTACTTGAGTAAAAAGCTTGAGTTGAGTTGAGTTGAGTTTTTTAAACCTTAGTATTTATACTTCTACCTGAGTAATGAATGTGAATACAAGCATCAGCGATCAGGTTTTACAGCTGTTTCTGCAATGGAAACCCAAAGCAGTTCCTCACATGGCCACCTGGGGCGCCAGTCAGCCGTGCCAAACTGCAGCCTGAACAAACATGTTTACCGCCTGGCTCTTTGGCGTTTCCCCATCATATTTTATTAAGGCTCAAAATCCAAACTAATTAAGGATGTGGCCTCTTTCAAGTGACAGGTGGGAGAAATTCCACCAAGTAGTTTTGCATAATCCGGAAAACAAACAAACACACACACACACACACACACACACACACACACAGCTCCTCCCTGGAACAATCTGATGACTAAAACGTGACTAAAATGACTGCAGACTTGAAGCTGAACCACCGCTGGGTTCTGAGATTCTATTTGCACCATTAGTCATATAGGGTTGCTGTTTTTTTTGTTTTTTTCCAAAGACGGTTTGGTGCCAAGAATTCCCTCTAAATTTAGCGAGTATAATCACAGCGCCTTGAGATAATCTGTTTGATGATTTGATTTCCCCCCGTCTTCAAAATAGCTTTCCCTTTCACATGTCGGCACTCCAGCAGCTTAAACGGCGACACATAAAAAAAAAGAGATGATAAAACTGCGGGGAAAAGACACTCCTGCCATTTAAAGAAACAATCTCCAGCGTGTCATAAAACCAGCGCGGTCGCCATGGCAATCTCCCAGATAGCTGTGCGTTTGATATTTCAGCTAATGCACTTTTAAAGAGCTGTCTTAGAGGAGAGGTCGCCGAAGGTCGTGAGACTGGAGATAAGAGGCAGAGACTCCGCGTGGCTTTTCCAGATGTTTCGCTGTGATTACAGGCGGCAACGCGGCGATGCTGAACCACAGATGACCTCGCCGTCCCCACGCCGCCTGATGAAAAATCGCCGCTTCAGATCCCCGTGACGGAATTATCACAAAAACCTCCAAAGCTAATTGACATTTGCAGCGGAGCCGACACGGAAAACGCTGGTTCGGAGGAAACTTTGAGCCGTTAGAGATGATAACGGTGGGGGGGGGGATCGGGCAGGACACTGTAAATCCAACACCGATCCCCCAAATCACCCGGAGAGATGAACCCGCCTCGAGGTCGCAGGCAGAAGTGCTGAGTGAGCTCCGGTGAGGGCGCCGGATCGGCCGGCCGCTCCCGATGAGTTTCGGAAGTATCGGGAAAGTTGCAGCCAAGAAGTGACACTCCAGCCTTTCATTTATTGCTCGCTGGCAACCACACACACACACACACACACACACACACACACACAGAAAGCTGCTTTCATCACATTATAAAAGCCGCCTTTGTTTTTTTGTTACCTTTCTGAGTGTAAACATCAGCGTCGCCTGAGACGAGGGCGCCGCGCTGGGACGCTGATTTCTTTATTTGGAAAAAAGAAAGGAGGGAGAAGGTTTGTTTGGCCTCTGTAGTCTGATAGTTGCGGCTAAATGGAGTTTCTAGTATTGAAAAACCCTGAATGTCATTTCAGCCTGAAAGGTTTTCTCTGTTTTAAAAGTTTTTTGTGTGTGTTGTGAGAGTTGCAGCGTCTCACACACATAAATGCACCTTCTTCTCCGCGCACACACTGATGTTCTCAGGGCTGCAAACACGCTTTTAAAAACCTGTTTGTCTCAGCGGTGGATATTTTCTATAGCAAACCATCGCCTCGACTCGCTCCTCACTGCAGGAAACACCCGGCTGCTCACTGTGTTTGACTCATGACCGGCAACATGAGATGAGATAAGTATCTGCCGGCTGAAACTTCCGTCAAAAAGCTGCTTTTACTCGCAATTGGAAACGCAGCATCTCCTGCTGCAACGTGGGAGGTTTTCATCAACGCACTGGCTGCACCAATCCTGCAGCCACTCCCATCTGATTTCCTACTTTCCTCCGGACTCCACTGAAGGATGAAGACAAGTAGCGTTAGCGCGCTAGCTGAAGCGTCTGTGAATTAAATTAAATGGTGAAATCTGTGCCAACCATTTCCATTGTTTATTTCTTACGCTGCAAATATAGTGACACACTCACAGTGTTTCCTTGTTTCCAATTTCCAATTAAAATGAATAAATTGGAGGCTGACAATGAGCTTCCGCTCTCCACCAGTGAAGCCGCCAGCCCGAACATAAAGACAGCCGCTCGTGACTCAGCGGCTCCTCAAACCCCACCAAGTGTGGACGCCAGCGCGCCGCCTTCCAGTGCTCTGTGATGCGCGGCGACAAATGACACGAGTCACCGTGGCTGATAACTGACAGGCTTGTTTAAAACGAGGGGGAACACGCGCCATTAAACACCTGTCAGTCCACACAGGAAGTCAGCTGTTGATCAGAAGGATCCGTCCGACTGCCGCCTGCAGACAATAATCAGGGGGCGAAAAGACTCAACCTCAGTGTGACGAGTTTGACGGCTCATAATGAAGAAATCTGCAGTTGGAGGAAGAAAAAAAACAAAGCGAGAGCGAGAGAAAGAGAGAGAAGTCTCAGGCAGGAAATCATTTAAAATTAGCCAGAGAGATGAATCTCGTCACTGTTACAAGGTCGCGACCGTGACACCATTTGTTCCGCCGAGCCTCTGCAGCACCAGCGACTGCGACTCCCCGGCTCCGTCCTTCACCGCGCATCCTGTCCCAGCGCCGTAATTGCACCATGACAGCACTGATTCCTCATCGCCATCAATCACCCCCAGCCGGACGCCCGCCCCCCCAACGCCCCCCCAGCGCCCCCCCACCCCCCACCGGCCGGCCCCCGTCTTTCACGGATGCAGCGATGAATCAGGGAGCGGGTCTGCGCTCGGCCCGCGTCCTATCTGGGCTGGACCAGAAACATAATGCAGTGAGTGATATATTGAGCGTGTTGGGTTTGTGACAGCTCGCCTTTTCTTTTTTTTTTTCTTTCTTCCTG
>CAESWR010001656.1:102387-119314 GCA_903171835.1 Mullus surmuletus | reverse complement strand
AGAGAGAGAGAGAGAGAGAGAGAGAGACAGAGACAGAGAGAGGGGGAGAGAGACACAAACACAGAGAGAGAGGTGGAGTGTGTTTGTGAGAGAGAGACACAGAGAGAGAGAGAGACACAGAGAGAGAGAGAGAGACACACACACACAGAGAGAGAGAGAGATAGAGAGAGAGAGAGAGAGAGAGAGAGAGGTGGAGTGTGTGAGAGAGAGAGAGAGAGAGAGAGAGAGAGCTCCGGCGCAGCTGAAGTCACGGCTCCCTCTACAGTTCGCAGCGCGCATGTTTTCTCCTCTCCTCTCCGCTCCTCTCAGCGAGCAGTCAGAGTTGCGGGTCTCGCTGCGGGAGGACTCGGCGGCGGAGACTCGTCCGGAGATTTCCACGCACACGCGGCGTCTCGCTGCTCCGATGCGCGTCGTGGAAAGACGCGGGGACGCGCGGACGCTCCTCCGGCGCGGCGGCGCGGAATCCATCCCTCATCCCGCGGGACCGAGAGAGCGCTTCCTGCGGAGGATCTTCTGGGGAGGAAACAGCCTCATTCTCTGAATACTTGAGGAGTGACGACAAGTTTCCTGCGCGCAGACTTCAGCGCTTCGACTCGCTTTGGCCGGCGGAGGGACCGCGGTCCTTCCCGGTCCTGCCCGGGGTCTGTCCGGGGTCTGCCCGGGCGGCTGAGAGCGGCTCCGGGGCTCTGACACGGAGCGATGCTGCCTGCGGAGATGTTGCTGAGGTTGACGGCCGGGGATGTTGCGGCTCGGCCGGGCTGCGCACGGAGCCTGTGGGCGGCTGTGATTGGACCGGACACTGACTGGGGCTGACTGATGTGTTATTCCAGAGGAAATGTTTTTTTAGGGGGTGGGGGGGGGGGGGGGGGGGGGGGGGGGGGGGGAGATCAATATGACTTACTGGCGAGGGGCGAGATGTCAGTCTTCATGAGGACACGAGGAGACGTGCAGGCAGCAGCCGCTCTTTACTGTCTTCAATTGCAGTTTCCTCCAGCAGACATTTCTATCTGAAGCGACGTGCTTTGCTGCCGTCCAGACTGTTACAAGTGGATGTGGAAAGTCTTTCTTGCACTAAAGTTTTTCATCCGATTCTCTCTCTCACGCACGGACATGAAAAGGGAGGTGAAGGGACAATGTGAGGACTGTGAACAGCGTTTTGATTTTTTAAGGACACACTGAGACGTCA
The DNA here is from genome assembly GCA_903171835.1 of Mullus surmuletus. Lineage (NCBI taxonomy): Eukaryota > Metazoa > Chordata > Actinopteri > Syngnathiformes > Mullidae > Mullus > Mullus surmuletus. The sequence continues at coordinate 118,128 of CAESWR010001656.1, read as the reverse complement.
GACAACATGACGGTTCACTGGGTTTTATACTCCGTCTTCCTGCTGCCGCTGCTGGGGGCCGGAGCAGCCTTCTCGGGGGTCCTCAACGCCACGGACAGAGATGTTCTGGGCGACGACCTGCTGCAGGTCACGCAAGAGCGAGGCAACGAGCGCTGGAAGCTCCAGTCCGAGGCCAGCTCCCACCCCAACCTGTACTTCAGCCAAGTGGACGTGCTGCACCTGAGGCAAAGGTCCACCAGCACCCACAGCCACATCTTCAAAGTGGTCCGGGCGGCCGTGCTCACCATGCTCTCCAACGTTCCCTTCTACATGCCGCCTGCAAAGCACGGGGAGTTTACAAGCAAGTGGAATGAGATTTATGGGAACAACCTACCTCCCCTAGCTCTTTACTGCCTCCTGTGCCCAGAGGACTCGGCCGCACTGCAGTTCCTTATCAAGTTTATGGACAGGATGGCCCAGTATCCGGACTGGAAGGTGACCAGCGCACCCAATGACGAGGTCCCCATGGCGCACTCTCTGACCGGCTTTGCCACAGCCTATGACTTTGTTTACGCTTACTTGGATGAACAACGCAGGGATGATTACCTGAAGAAAATCCGCTCTGAGACGGAGCAGCTGTACGAGCTCTCCAAGTACAGAGGCTGGGGGAAGCAGTACCTCCAGAACCACCAAACCACTAACATATTCGCCGTGCTGACCGGTGCCATCGTGGTGGGGTCACACGACGACCCAGAGTCAATGATTTGGAAACAAGTGGCTGTGAATTACATGGAGAAAACAATGTTTCTGCTCAACCATGTGGTCGATGGATCGCTGGACGAGGGCGTCGCCTATGGGAGCTACACCGCCAAGTCCATCACGCAGTACATCTACTTAGCGCAGCGACATTTCAACATCGACAACATGCAGAACAACTGGCTGCGGGGGCACTTCTGGTTCTACTTCGCCACATTGCTGCCGGGCTTTCAGAGGACCGTTGGCATCGCAGACTCCAACTACAACTGGTTCTACGGGCCGGAGAGCCAGCTGGTGTTCCTCGACTCATTCGTGATGAAGAACGGGACGGGGAACTGGCTGGCTCAGCAGATCAGGAAGCACCGACCCAAGGACGGCCCCATGGGGCAGTCATCGGCGCAGCGCTGGGCCACGCTGCACACCGAGTTCATCTGGTACAACCCCCACCTCCTGCCGCAGCCGCCACACAACTTCGGCAAAGCCAGGATGCACATTTTCTCCAACTGGGGCGTGGTGACGTACGGGGCGGGGCTGCCCAGCGCTCAGGGGAACACCTTTGTTTCCTTTAAGTCCGGCAAGCTGGGAGGCCGCGCCGTTTACGACATCGTCCACGACCGGCCGTACTCCTGGGTGGACGGCTGGAACAGCTTCAACCCCGGCCATGAACACCCGGACCAGAACTCTTTCACCTTCGCCCCCAACGGACAGGTGTTTGTGTCCGAGGCCCTTTACGGCCCCAAATACAGCTACCTAAACAACGTGCTGGTGTTCAGCCCGTCCCCCACCAGCCAGTGTAACGGTCCGTGGGAGGGGCAGCTGGGCGAGTGCGCCAAGTGGTTGCGTTGGACTGACGAGGGGGTGGGCCACGCGCGCGGGGAGGTGGTCGTGGCGTCAGCACACGGGGACATGATGTTTGTCAGCGGGGAGGCGGCGGCGGCGTACTCCCCCGCCATGAAGCTGAAGAGTGTGTACAGGGCGCTGGTTCTGCTCAACTCGCAGACGCTGCTGGTGCTCGACCACGTGGAGAAGTCGGCCGACTCGCCGCTGCGTTCGTTCAGTGCTTTTTTCCACAATCTCGACATCGATTTTAAATACGTGCCCTTGCGATGGATGGACCGGTATAACGGCGCCATGATGGATGTGTGGGACGCTCATTATAAGATGTTCTGGTTTGACACGCAGGGTCACAGCCCCGACACGCGCATTCAGGAGGCAGAGCAGGCGGCCGAGTTTAAAAAGAGGTGGACGCAGTATGTTAATGTCACCTTTCCAATGACAGGCAGCGTCAGCAGAGTGGCTTATGTGCTGCACGGACCGTATGTCAAAGTGTCCAACTGCAGATTTATAGATAATAACAAGAACGGGGTGAGAATCTCTTTAACCATAAACAACACAGAAAAGATAGTGTCTATAGCCACAAACTATAAGGACATTGGTGCAAGGTTGTCTTATTTAGGGTACGGAGGTCACAGCAAAGTGGAGGATAGATATCAAATCACACGCTTCGGCCTCGGGACGCAGCTCATCCCCAAACAAGTCAGCAGTGATAATCAGCTGTTTGACTTTGGATTCACAGTCAACATTGTGGCGGGAGTCGTTCTCTTCGTGGCAATCGGCTTTCTGACAATGCAGAAAAAGTTTTATGTTTGCTTCAGCCGGCTGATGCGCTACGCGCTCCTCTCGGTGCTGCTGCTGTGGATCGCCGAGCTGCTGTTCGTGTCAAACAGCTGCGACCAGCTCCTGTGTGGGGTGAAATGGAAAGGTGTGGGCGCCAAGAGCGAGGCAAGCAAACAAGGCTGGATGCATGAGCAGCAGCAGCTCCCCCTCCCCACTGTCCTCATAGCCACGCTCCCCGGATCGGGCTCAGAAATACTCAAGCACCTCTTCTACAACAGCTCTGACTTTGTTTACATCCGCGTCCCCACCGAACACGTGGACATTCCAGAGACAGAGTTCGAGTTTGACTCTCTGGTCGACGCCTGCGAGTGGTCGCGGTCCGAGGCGGTGAGCGGGCGTTTCAAGATCATTCAGGGATGGTTTCACTCGCTGGTCCACAACACTAAGCTGCATTTGCAAAACATTCAGCTGGCGGAGGGCAGCCGGGTCAAAGCCTCGCCCAGGGCCGGCTCCTCCAGGGACCGGAGGAAGCGGTCCAGGCGGAGGGAGCCGGCGACCGAGCTGAAGGGCAGGCTGCGAGCCAGCCTGGACAGAGACGCCGACTACGTCAGGGAGATGAGGCGCCATGTGGCCGAGTTCCCCAACACCCGCGTGGTGCTCAGCATGCGGAGCGGCAGCTGGGCACTCAAGCTGCCCTTCATCCAGGAGGTGGTGGGACCGTCTCTGAGGACGATCTACGTGGTGAGGGACCCACGAGCCTGGATTTATCTCATGGTGTACAACAGCAAACCCAGCTTGTACACGCTCAAGAACATCCCGCAGCACCTTTCCTTGATATTCAAGGAGGACGCGGTCAAAGATGGCTGCCCGGCCGTCGCCCCGGAGTTTCAAATAATCCAGAGGCTGCTCAGCCAATCGGAGACGAACCCCGTCCTGATTCTGGCCCACCTGTGGCTCGCCCACACGGCGGCGGCGCTGAGGGTGAGCCAGAAGCTGCCGGAGGAGTCCTACCTCCGCGTCAGGTTCGAGGACGTGGTGGTGTCCCCCCAGGAGACGGCAGAGAGCATCCACAGCTTCCTCGGGGTGCCCACCTCCCCCGCCGCCCTCAACCAGCTCATCTTCACCACCTCCACCAACCTGTACAATCTCATGTACGAGGGCGACATCTCGCCGGCCAACATCAACATGTGGCAGCAGAAGATGCCGCGCAAAGACATCCGTCTGACGGAGGACGTGTGTTGGAGCGTGATGAAGCGGCTGGGTTACGCCAGGTTTGCTAGTTAGCTCGCTGCCGCCGCCGCCGCTGCTGCATCTGCGTGTCAGCTGATGTCCAGCTGTCTTGTTTACTGTAGCCGCCAGTCTCACTGAAACTTGTTTTTGCACTGACTTTAAAGTTAAATCATGTTGCAGAAAAAAAAAGAATCTTTTTCTGGTTTTGTTTGGTGAAAGGTGTTCAGGTGACGACAGCAGCCGGAAGAGGAGGAACCATTTTACATTAAAATGGGTTGAGGGAGCTTCTCCGGTTACACTCCGACATGTAGCACTCCTTTCCCGAGTGACTTTCTAGACCGCTTCTGTCTTACGTGTTTTAAAAGAGGGACGACACTGAGTTTCTGTCTTTGAAGCATCTCCAGGTTCTCTATGAAGATCACATCCACCGTGTCTTCGTCAAAGATGAAACATGTTTTTTTCCCCTGATACTTAATCTGTGATGTCAGAAAAATGAGTGGGACTATTATTATGGATGTCGGGGTCTGTGATGGTGGGGGGGCTATTTAGGAGAGACAGAGTTATTGACAGTCTTGTGATTTGCATCTTTGAGGGGAATTTTCAGAAGAACTAATTTGGTTTTCATGAATGTCCAGATCTTTGAGTTCTGTTTTTCTCTTGACGACATATTGGGGCCATTTTGGATCAGCAAAGCAAATCTGAAGTGAAACCTTCAATTCCTGTAAAAATGCTAAAATCTTACACTTTAAAGTCAGTTGATTAAGATAAACAATTCTACAAAAAATCTCTAAAGTAATTGTTTCAAACGTGTGAGAGAAACAGTTTCTACAATCAAAATTTCACAATAAAAGTCTCAGACTCATTGGCTTTTGCAACTTCATCTCTGATATTAAAGAAGTTTGTTTTCTCGTCAAATGAGTGAAATGGCCTCAATATGCCATCGTGGTTTTCCCTTTAAACACTTTAAAAGTAAATGCTGCAATGTGTCGAGTCCTTTGCAAATAAGAGAAAAATACGACAGCAGTGCTTTGTTGCCACAGCGTTGATGTGTAAAGGAAGCGGATTGTATTTTCAACATATACACAGATATATATATATAAATATACATAAAAGGGATTTTATTTGGAGCTGAAAAGATGTCACGGTGGTCTGGTGGCTTCGCACTTTCACAGGGACTTTTTAAGATTGTATTTGGGATTTTCCAAAGCGAACTTTACTGTATATACTTGGAAATATTAAGGGATGTATAAAACCTCTGAAGATATTATGTATAAAACAGGAGAAAAGTTAGAAGTATTTATGGGTTCCAAAGACACATATCCCAAAGGATCAGGAATGAATATGATTAGTCCAACTCCCTTTGGCATTTATTGAATTAGATCAGAGGAAAGTGCTTAATGGGGATCAAACTGGGGGGGAAAAAAACTGTCAGCCTTGACACATTTCTAGTCAAAGCAATTTCCAAAGCATTGCCCTCAGCAAGTCGTATTAATCTGCGAGAAAAATGCCGTAACCAAGGCGTTACTCTGTGTTTTATCGCTGCGGCGTCTTCGCTGCGAGGCCGGCAGCAAACGCAAACAGCAAATCCATTTTCCTGTCGTGGTCAATCAGATATCTGACGGCGCCTTTTTGTGTTCGCAGAGCAGCCGGGACGAATATCAAGGTTCTTTTTATTTCACGTTATTTTATTTGATTTTTTTTAAATGATGTTACGCAAAAAAAAGTGTATGCGCCTCAGTGACATTTAAACGCTGTCTTGCTTTGTGTGCTGTAAGTGAATCACCTCCACCCTCCTCCTCCATGCAGACGGTGCACTGTTGTAGCCTCTCCATCGCATCTGTACACACACACACACACACACATGGGAAACACATTGTGCCCATTTGGAGATCTTTTCTAAGCTAGAAGCTGTTTGTTTCTGTCTCTACGAACACTGAAACCCTCGACTGCCTGGAAACCCCGTTTGATGTTTGTGGTCTTTGAATGTGTAGACTTGGCAGACATGCTTTCACTTTGGTGTTGCAATCCTGTTACCAACTCTGTTTTGTATTTGCTCGTGGGGATACGGTTCCTTGCTTCTGTGGCCTTGAATTACAATCATTTCTTTATAAGTTGTTCTTTTTTTCCTCTCTCCTGTCGGCTCCAGAGCAGAGGATGCAGATCATGTCAAAGGGAAAAAAAAAAAAGAAATAAATAAATTCATAAATATACTGGCAACCTGTTTTCTGCGGTGAGTTATCTCGTAAGCGTGTCGCTGCAAAGCAAAGATTGTACATTTTAATTGGGACACGTTGAACGGCTCACACTAACTCACGGGAAAATGTCAACTTGTGCAGCTGCTACAATCAGCGCAGCGGTGAAATGTCACCTCACTGTACGGAGAGGAGGAGGCGGAGCCAATAATCACAACGATGGCTGAAGCTTCTGCTGCTCTGTCGCAGGTGGAAACTCGTGATGCATTTAATTGCTCGATTAGTGATCACTTTTTTATGCATTTGATTATTTAATTTCCTATAATCTAAATGTTGAAATTCTAAGAAAAAAAATCATAAAATGTGAGTTTACATTCATTTAAATTTGATATTTTTTTGTCTATTTCAAATTTACTGGAGTCTAATTTGAAGGCAACCCAATCACTGAATTTACCGACTTAATTCTCAAAGATTTGGGTTTATTTTCTTCAGCGTGACCGTCATGTGCCACCATGGTCTGAAGAATTTGAATCTACCTTTATTGACCTCTTCTCCTCCCTGGACTTGCGAACATGAGCCGACCTGCTAACTTTATGAATCCCAACATCAGACAAAAACACGCGTCCTTATTTGTTGGCGGCGTCTCTCATTGACTCTGGCTAATGCCAACTCAAAGGCCAACTTAGGCAGCGTCTGCCGCGGCATTAGACACGGATGACGGGAGCCTAATTGCTTATATGGATGTGGCGCATGACAAGGAGGAGCCAACAATTAAAAACATGTCGGGAAATCCTCGTGTCATGCTCCGACGACGACGACGGCGACGGCACATGAAAGCGGCTCCTCTGGCTCTGCGGTGGCAGCGCGTCTGGGAACGAGCTTCAGTGACTCAGTCGTTTCATTACTCATTTGTTCTTGATCCCCGCTGTAACACTCTCATGCTTGGCAGCGTCCTCGACGCCTAATCCGTCCATGCAGAGGAGCATTATTCACACACACACACACACACACACACACACACATGGGGGAGAGAAAGAAAAACCTCAGGCGAATGCTTTGGAAGGGAGGTTTTCCTGCAAGTCTGGACTCGGTCTGGCTGCTCGGAGCCACTTTTGATTCATCCTGGATGTGGGAGCGCCTGGAAATAATCTCAGCGGCGGTTTGACGTGCAGGGAAGAGTGCGCCTTCCTCCCTGCAGAGCACTAAACGCGCCTCCAAACTGCTCATAAAAGCTTATTGATTGGAACTAATCACTTTATTAATGGTGAGTTCATGGCTTCGTGCAGCTGCGCTGGTCAGTTAGGAAACATTATCGACAAACAGGTTGTGAAAAATCTCATCAAACCGGCAGCGATTAGTCGGGTTTCACCAAAAAGCCAGGATTCGTCGACCACAGCGAGGGGCGTGGCCTCCTGAGCGGACACGCCCACTATAAAAAATGTCAACCTTCCCGGCACATTCTGCTCGTTTCCATTTATGCCATTTTATTGAAAGGATAAAGTTGTTTAATCTGTGAACTTCATTATTCAAATGAGCTTTGAAGTAAAGGACATCATTCATTTTCATAAATAAATGCATTAAAATTAAATGAATATAAACGATTAATAATTAACACCTTTTAATTTTAATTTCACTTGTAATATTCAGCGGTTTTTCATTTCCACACAGCTGTGGTTTGACTCACAGCTCCCTGCTCCTCCTGGCAGCACATTAACATTTACTTGATGGATTATAATTTTTAAAAAACAAAACTTTTTTTTTTCTTTTATTAATGAGCGTTTTACTTTCCATTCATTTATTCACACGGGCAAAACACATCAACGCGGCTGTTGCAAAGATTCAAGCGCACATTTTCTAATCTCGTTACCTATTAATGAGTGGATAATGACTCGCAGCGTGGAGGCTCATCAAGGCTCGCAGCAAATCTAAACTATTTATTGACCATTAATGAAGCTGTCGGAGCCTCAGCAGCTCAGCAGCTTCATGTCGGCTTGGTTACCAGACAATTTTAAATACTGTAGGCGTCTCCCGATACAACTTTTCCCCTTCCGATGCCGATATTGCAGCCTTGAGTATTGGCTGATACAGAGATCGACCCGATCCAATATCAGCACGAATCGTACACACTTATGACTTATTCTGTAGTGTGGAATGTTAGAAAAGTCTTGATCAAGTGATATGACTCAAATAGAGATCAATAATCAGCAACAGAAGCTATGAGAAAAACTGACCCATTGATTATTAACCAATGGCTCACATTGATTGGACCATGAACATAAGAATATTCTACAATTGCATTACATAAATGAAATATAAATTTGACGACCCTGACAGATAACCTCAATAAATCCAATAAAAACAAAAATATAGATTTTAAAAGTGAAAAAATAACCACTAGTTTGTGGTTAAACATAAGCGTATTCCACTAGAAGTGCTGGAGGAGAGTCTGGACTGGAGGCTCGTGTCTGAGATTTTACATGCAGGCCGATAATGAATGACAAATGAACTAATTTGGTTGTCATGAATTTTAATGTCTGGAACTACGAGTGCTGTTCTTCTCTGACGGCATATTGGGGCCATTTTAGGTTTGCAAAAATAAATCTAAAGTCAAATGTTCAAATGTTCAAAGTACTCGATTTTTTGCCGCAAACTGGATCAATATCTGATATAAATATCTGAAAAATACAAATATTAAAGCAAGAGGAGGTGGAAATAAAAGCTGAATGTACATCTGCTCTGAACCTGCTTCTGATGTCTGACTCCGAGGAGCAGATTTGCAAAGCCGATTCCAGATGATGATCCGACATGCGACGTCGTCGCAGCGCCGCCATGTGCAGGAGAAAATGGCGAACGGCGTGCAGCAGCAGCAGCAGCAGCGTGCAGCAGCAGAAGCGGCGTGGAGTGTCTTTCCCGCTCGCTCCGTTAACTACATGGAGGTTATCCAGATTGAAAAGGAGACTCAATTTCAGCTGAGTTCCACCTTTATCTTCCTGCGCGGGCGAGTGTGAGTCCCAGGAGAGCCCCCCCCCCCTCGCCGCCCGCCCGCCTGCCGTCCTTCCCGGCGCCGCTCATTAATTAACCTTTGCGGCAGCGACTGTGGGCCTGATGTTCCAGCGAGCGGCAATCATGGATACCGTGGGAGGCCTTTGTGTGGCGGAATTAGCCGGCTAATGGAGAGCGTGAGCGGCGAGGAAGTGGCGAGGAAAACTCCCAACGCTTGCTGCCCTTCAAACGGCGATTTTCCACCCAGAAGAGGGGGCGGAGGCGGTGAAGGTGGAGGCGGGAGGTGGTGAGGGTGGAAGCAGGAGGCGGTGAGGGTGGAGGCTGTGAGGGTTGAGGCGGGAGGCGGTGAGGGTGGAAGCAGGAGGCGGTGAAGGTGGAGGCTGTGAGGGTTGAGGCGGGAGGCGGTGAGGGTGGAGGCGCACCTGCTGCTCTGGGCGGCGGACTCCGCCAAGCCACCAGCCAATGAGCGAGGAAAGGTGGAGTTTTGTCACTCTGCAGCCTCTCGCTCCGAGGCGCTAATGAAGCGGCGGAACCTCAGCAGAAACCAGTGTTTCCTCCGAGGCTTCGGAGGGTTTGTTTTTCCTTTTTTTTCGATGAAATTCCAACTGAATTTGTCAAACGGAGATAATGCAGCACTTTGACTGCATATTAATTAAGAGGCATTGTGATCTCGGAGGAATTGTGGAGAAAATGAAAGATTTAAAGGCGTATCTCCTGCTGTTAAACTGATGTCTGCAGGTTCTTCTGGCCTCAAAGTCAAATGAAAGTCTGTGGCGATTTGATTTTGTCCTCATTATGGCGACACGACAGTGATGTGACACTGAAGGGACGAGTGTGTGATGTGATTTGATGGAGTCCGAGGGCCGCGCTGATTTTGCTCAGAATTTTATACAATATTATTAAGATAGTCTGAATTTTTAAAGGGAAAAAAAGGATGAAATGAAATGAATTAATGAGATGAATCATCTCGTTCAGCCTCTGGGACATCGGCTCGTGCACGTTCTCATGACTTGTTTGTGCTGCTGCCAAAACTGTTGGCCATTAAAGATTTTCAAAATAAAGGCGCCTCCTGCTGTGTGTTAAACACTTGGCGAAATGACTGCTCATTAAGGAAAACGTGGAGTTCTGGGAGGATCGTCTGCAGCGAGCGACGCCTCTCCGGCCTTTGTTTGCCAGAAGCTCGGCCGCCTCCTCGGCCGCCGTCTCCGCCGCCGTCTGAAAGTCAAATGAAAGTCTGTGGAAATTGAATTTTCCCGGCTTACGGCGACGCGACGCAGCGATGTGACAGCAGACTCTGCGACTCCTGACTTTGAAAGTGAGACCCTTCAGCGCGCAGAGATCCTGTCGGCTTAGACGCCTCTCTTGACATTTTGCTTAATCCGCCGCTCTTGTTCCGCTCCGGCGTGGACATGGAGAAAATGAGCCGCAGCCGCATATCCCTCTTCTCCTTCCTCTCCCTCTCTCTCTCCCCTCTCTCTCCCCTCTCCCCCTCCTCTCTCTCCTCTGCATGGCACTATGCAAGTCGTCCAGACGTCGAGCACTGTGGCCTTTTATTTGATCAGTTTGAAGTCTGGGCGAGACGGCTGATATCCATAGTTAATCTTTAGGCAAATATTTGCCAGTAATGACAGTGTGCCGATAATATCGTGCATCCCTGAAAATATATTATTTCCAAATGTGCTAAACTAAAACGATAATAAATGAAATCTTTATTTCTCTCCTCTTCCTCCTCCTTTTCCTCTTCGTAGAGCAGCTTCGTGTATATTCCTCTTCTGTCCGTCAGCTGCTCCTGTAGGCGCCATAGCTTCGCGCCGGATCGCTCAGACTTGGTGTGGTCGTGTGACTGAGCGGCTGCCTCTGATTGGTGGAACAGAGTCATGTGGTAGTAGAGCCTTTTGCTGAAGTGTCTCCAGCATGATGAAGATGCGTAGAATCACTTGGATAGAAAGAGACGTAGCGAGCCGTCCTCACAAAAATACTCAAGTCAAAGTATTGTCCATTAAAGTTACTCACAGAAGTACAATTTATCCAACAATGTACTGAAATAGATGCCGACCGACCCCCCCCCAACCCCCTTTGGCCGACGCGCTCCACACTCCGTCATTACCGGGACTCAGAAGCAGAGCCCACCTGTCAAGGCCTTGCGAAGCGAGTCGGCGGCGCAGCCAGCGTCTCCCGGGGATCGTTTCCGTGTTTTATGTCACGTTCGGCGGCCGGCAGGACGGAAAAGGAGGCCGTACGTGCACTCCCGAGTTTTTACAGGGACGTCCCGTTTGGGCTAATTACATCAAGTATGAGTCATTGATCTCTAATTAGGGGAATTTATGTCTGGAGGAGGACTAATGGCCCCGCTGACATTAGTCGCACGGCGCCTCGGAAACCCAGCGTGGACGCTTCGCTCCTCATGAAAGCTGCTTTATTCAGTGCAGCTTAACGAGGAGTGGGACCGAAAAAACAACAGAAAAACATTTGCTGAATCAGTGCTGAGCTCGCTAACTTGAGTCACATGACTGATCAGCTGTTTGGGCTCTCACAGCCGAAGAAGAAGAAGAAGAAGAAGAGGAAGATGAAGAAATCTACAAGAGAAGGAGCCCAAAAAAGGGTTAAAAACATGGAGTGAATTAACCCTTAACAGTTCCTTTGAATGTTTTTTTGTCCAGACGTTCGTTGTCCATTTAGAAATCCCTAAAAATGTTTGATATCTGATGTGTATCTTTTAGGCTGAATCTGATTAACAAGACTAGCTCATTTAAAGTTGGAAAAAATAATATATATATAAAAATGTGGTATTTTTACAGCAGTCTTGTGGAAGGAGAAGTTTTTGTCCCCAGGAACTAATAAGAGAGTTTGCTATAAAAACATAAACAAACTGGCATTCAGAGGGCTGAAATCCCCCCAAATAATTCATGTTTGAAATATATATTTCAAGCTGAAGTTGATTAAAGATTGATTCATTTAAAGTGGAAAAAATACGGACATGTTATTTTTACAGCAGTTTTAGGGAGGGGACATATTTTGTCCTGAGGGACGATTGTTCTTTTTAAGGCACTCTTAAGGGTTAATGTTTAAAAGATATGAAAATGTTCTTCTCCAGTGATTTCATTCAAAACAAACTTTTTTTCCGACTTAAAGCAGCCGGAGGGACAAACCAAACACTCTGAATCCGGAGAGGAAATGAAAGAGAAATCAGAACGAGCCCGAAAAGCAGGCGCTGTGATTCCAGGACGTGTCTGTGCGGGACATTAAACACAGATTTGAAATCAGTGTGTGTGATGATCGTGTGACCCGAGGCGGCCGAGCCAGCTGAGGACCTTCCTCCTGCTCACCGTGACTCCTCCTCTTCCACCTCACACACAAACACATCTCTGGCTGCTCGTCATCATCACGCGCCGCCTCCTGTTATTTTTCAAAAGAGACGTCTCGACAGTGACAGGCGGCGGGGGGCCGGGACGCGCCTCACTCCCTCTGATCCCCCGTGAGGCCGCGCTGTGCTGGGAGCCAGATGGTCAGATTCTCGGCTCATATGGCGGCGCTCCTCAGAGATCAACGTTCGCGGAACAGGAGAAAAAAATGGAAAGGAGATGCCAGGAAGTGATATGAAGTGAGAAAAAAACAACACTTGCTGTCCAACTTTGCAGAGGGAACACTGAGAGAGGAAGAAACATATTAGAATCTGAGTAATAATATCCAACGTTTGGAGTCAGAAGTCGGCCCTGTAGTTTCTGCGTAGTTTTGATCGGGAGATGCTAACATTCTGATGAACGGAGGAAAGGGGGCGGAGCTTGAGTGACAAGTTCGTCAGGTTTGCGTAAGAGGGGCGTGGCTTTGTCTGCACGAGTCTCGATCTGATATTGATATCAGATATCGGTCTGATATCAGCAAAAAAACTAGTATTATATCGGCCTGCATCTAAAACCTTCGATATAAGCACTCTGATACACGCAGTCCATTCCAGACTCCACACCAGCACTTCTAGTTTGTATTCCACTTATTGAGGTTATTTTTCAGAGTCTTCTGATTTATTATTTATGAAAAAAGCATGTTTGATTTGTGCTGATATCGCATCGGATCGATATCGGTATCGGCCGATGTTCAAGGCTGCAGTATGGTTTCAGAAGTGAAGAAGTTGTATTGGGACGGGACGAGTTTGGATTTGAATAAATCACCCCAAAACTCAAGCAAGATCAATAAAACCTGTTCAGAAATGAGAAACGTGTTCAGGTATTTCTAACTCACCCCCCAGTGGCCACTCTGGGAACTGCAGTGTGCTTGGCGTTCCCTTGCAGGATCAAATACCCTCCAGCACCAGGTGGATTTGCATCTCATTTTGTAAAGTACACAAACACACGTGCAGTCCAGCTTTGCAGCTTCTCTCCACGTTTCCACCGCTCGTCTTCCTCCGTCTCTGCTCAGACTCCTGCACGCCAGCCGGACCGCCGCCGCCGCCGACGCCGCCGCACGCCGGACCAACAGGACCACAATGCAGTATTTACAATACGTTACAGCAAAACTCTGCCTCTGAATGTCTTATGCCTCACACACACAAACACACACACAAACACACACACAGACACACACACCTGGCCAGAGCCAAAGTGCTGCTTCTTCTCCACACAATCCTCCGTTTTCTGCTTTATTCAGGACATATTTTCTCTCTTCCTCACACCTGCTATCGGAGGATTTAATTCAGAAAATCCTCCCGTGGTTCAGGACTGTTTAAATTTAAACAAGCTGCCGCAGCAGTTTTGTTTGGAGTAAAATGGAAGAAGCCGGCGGGGCCGAGGCTGCCAGTCCGCAGGCTTCCCGGGACGCTGCGGAGGAGATCAGACCTCACGCCGCAAATTTAAGAGGCCCGACATCAGAGAAACGTCTGTTTGTTTGTGTCGCATCAAAGGCTAAAGATTTCTTCTCCGGTTCCTCCGGCGGAGATGAAGCTCGCTTAATCACTTCACGGCCGGAGAAGCTGCGCTCCTGCCCGGCCACGTCTGACTGCGTGTGAGGTTTCTCTGCAGCTAACTCTTAAATCTGAGCCTCCGTTCAACTTGAAAAAGCCGAGCAGGACGGGCGTTCTGTCACAGCAAAGCTGATTTTAATTATTCAAAGCCCCTCCGCTCCCTGGATCCCTGCCGCCTTTTTTTTTTCTTTCTAAATTTTATTTATGTCCTCGCTTGCCGAGGCGATGCGGTGGCTCTCGGGGTGTTTGCTTATTGTCATTTGTGTCCTTCTGTAAACAGCCTCTGACAGCCTTTGATTTGACTCGCAGGCACAAAGCGCCGGCGCTGCTTTAATAAGCGGCGGCGGCGGCGGTCACGGCGGCGCTGCTCCTGAGCGGCCGCCATAATGGGGGGGAAAGGCAGCGCTGGCTTCCCTCTGGCTGCGCTGCCTCATTAAATGGCTGGAGAAGAGTGACTGGCTGCAGGGGTGATACATTATTGATGAGCGAGGCTGATTAATTGAAAATATCCTCCACAGCTGCGGGAGGAGGAAGAGGAGGAAGAGGAAGAGGAGGAGGAGGAGGAAGAGGAGGAGGAAGAGGAGGAAGAGGAAGAGGAGGAGGAGGAGGAGGAGGAGGAGGAGGAAGAGGAGGAGGAGGAAGAGGAAGAGGCTTTGTTTTGCGCAGAAAACGCTGCATTGTTAGTCGTCACAAACACGGACGCTGTAAATCTGTGGCATCCAGACGTGTTTGCGTTGGCGTCGTTGCTCACTGCTTCACACCTGCAACATAAATAAAAGATGAAGCTGGCATTGGGGGGGGGTTCAAAGATGGCCGCTTCTCACCGTAATCAATGACCAGCGGGATCTTCCTCAGAGGAGACAATTGAACAATTCGCGCTAACGAGGAGCAATTTCCGATGGAGGGCGAGCGGAAAAAAGGTGCAAATGGTGCTTCCGCTAAGCCACGCCCCCTCCGGAGGAGCCGACCCCTGCAGCCTCAGCTCCTCAAACACACTGTCAGCGTGAAATCTCCTCCCAATCTAAAGTCCGTCCTCCTGCTCGGCAACCTTCTCAACGCGTCAAACCCGACACAACTCCATATTTGGATTGTGCACAAGCTGGAAGTGTCGGTCCTCTCCATGTGCGTAAACGGCGCCACAGAGGCCGCGCTTCATTTGCTCTGTTATCTTTCTATTATTCAGCGGCGTAGATGGATGATGTTTGGCGGAGGGGCGTCTGAGAGTCACGTCCCACCGAGGCCGCCGGAACTCCTGCCAGTCTGTATTCATCACTTTGCTGTTTTCCTCCTTTAACTTCCTCTCAGAATCCCTCGGCTTCGGGACCCTCGCCGTGATTCCCATCACGGCTCCCATCACCACTGTGTGATTGTTTGCACCTGCATCTCCTTGGCTTTTTCTTCAGTGACGCCTCTTTTACAGAAAGATCAGTCTGAGGGGAAGACGGGGAAAGGTAGAAATAAAAAGATATCATCCTGCAGCTGTAACCGTGATAGAAGTGGCTCCACGTTGCCATGCAGATCGATTTGGTGGAAACTTGATGATATAAGTGATGTAATGTTTGCAAATGGTACGACCCTCCAGAAAATGTATTTTTAGATGATGTGGTGACTTCTCTACAAAATGCAATTGAATAATACGAGGATATTTTTTGGGGGTGAAATCACATGAATTTCCTGAAATCAGAGCCTCCTGTAAAAAATGTGATGGAGTTTGTGGCTTTAGATCCCAACGATCCTCTCATGCTGCTCGGTGAAGCTGCAGTTCTTGTGTCCTCTGAGGTGAGACACCGGCTACGTCTCCATGCAGTCAATCAGCCTTTTCTAAGAGGAACATCAGCAAGAACCCGGTCGCGCGCAGCCACGTAAACACTAATAACACATTTAAATAAAACCCCTCCTCTCCCCCCTGGTTCCTCCTTCTCTGAGGTGAACATGTGATGATGTCTCCTCCGATCAGGATCTCCACATCAGAAGGAAGATGAATTAGTGTTGTGATCATGTTCTATCAGC